>CM076580.1:230002254-230052254 GCA_034641835.2 Pinus albicaulis
AAATGACTCCTAAGGAGTGTTCGTTACTGTTTGGATGGCATACTCATACGTCTGCAACATGTGGAAAAGTGTATAGTGTCTAAATCTAATTTCGATGTTGAGGACCCTATTGACACTGTTGCAGTAATCGATGTCCAAACAGTCAATCTAGTTCCACCTCCCAATATTGATCCACCAGTTAATGGAGCTCCCCTTTCTTCGGTGGTCATCTCAGACTAAGGATATTGTTTTCTCTGCGAAGTTCAGTTTTGGCTTTTCTTCTCAAGCATCGACTGCGCACTAATGGCTTCGATGAATAACATGACATCAACCCAGCAAACTAATGGATGACCTTCATTGGTCTTTTGTGTACTGGATGGAATTCCCTTTTTAGTTTTGAAATTTCGTACCCAAAATCTTGCTAATTCTTGGTTCGAGAACATATTTCTTAATACATGAGCAATGCTTTGTAAAATAGTGATGATGATCTAGTTTAGTCCTTTTTGTTTTTGACACCTCATATGCTATCTTGATATATCTAGTTAGAGTTTGACACTCCCAGGTTACTCTTTTTTGATAAGTATGCTCTCAATGTAAATCTTTTTTTATTAATGGAAAAAAATTGTACCTGCTTAAAAAAAAATGTGGTTCATTTTAAGGACAAAATTGGTAATATTTTCCAATTTTATTTGAAATCTTATGGACGACATTTTGGAATGGTAAGTTTAAGCTATGTGATATACACATTTCAAGTGTACCAAAAAAATTTGAAGACTCTGAACCCATTTATGCATTCGAAAAAAACATTTTAAATAACAAAAAGAAAAATTATTATTTTATAATCTTTCTTTCTTTTTTCCTATCATCTTCTTTACTTTTTTTCTTTCTGAATTTGAGTTTTTCAAAACAATTATATATATATATATATATATATATATATATATATATAATTATTTTTTTTGTAATCTTGATAGGACTACATCTTCATCATGTCCAATATATCACCCTGATAAGACAAGGAATTAAACCAGTGACTTCACATCAAAGAATGATTAGGTCTATCCAAAATAGAATTATATATATATATATAATTTTAGATTTATTAATTAAGTTATAAAATAAATAATCTTTATATAAATTGAATTATTTTATTCTTTTTATATATATTGATTTGTACACTTAAAATAGAAATATATATACAAAATAAGAATATACAAGTGTTATTATTTTTATTTTCTTTCATTATTATATAGGTTTTCTTTAATAATATTTTAGTTAGTTTCCATTTTTTCATTTTTTATTGTCATTTCTGAATAGTTTTTATTTTACATTTTTCACAATGTTTTAACATTTTTCTGTTTTTCATACTTTGTATTCATTAAGTATTTTTGGTATTTTATTTCTATTTTTTATTTCTTTCATGTTGATTTTTTTAATATATTTTATTGATTTTTTTATGTTTCTTATAATGTTTGATTTAATATTTTTTTATTATTAGTTTTTTAAGTTTTTTATTTCTTTTATGTTTATTTTAATATTTTTTAATATATTTTATTAATTTTTTAATGTTTTTTTGTAATGTTTTGCTAAAAATACGTATGGGTAAACACACGCATAGGAAAGATAGGCGTGAGATATATTATTATTCACCATAGATGTACATTTATATTACATTAGGTGACCCTTGGATTCCACATTCCAAGGTCACTTGGACTCCTTTGTGAGTGTTCGCCTTCCACACCTACCTGTTGAGGATTAGGTGTCCAACATTTCCCCCCTTAATCCGAAGGGATATGTGTGAGTCCAAGAAGAGAGTTGTAATACAAATATGCAAAGTATGCATGGCAGCACTTAGGGTGAATCAGCTCTCTGAAATGTTGGCATAAAGAGGTGGTTTAAGGGTGACCACCAACACTGGAACACAACGCTTATTGCAGTTCTCGGAACTCTTCCAAATCTGGCAAGAAGCTGAGGGCTTATGCTAGAGGAAGTGTCCCTCATATTTGAAGAGGGAGACCTTCAACCTAGAATAAGGGAGGTCTACAACCTGTGATGGTTTAAGGATGACCACCAACTCTGGAATGCTTGATGCATTTCCCGAAACTCTACCAAGGCTGGCAAGAAGCTGAAGTCTTCTGCTAGAGGAAGTACTCCAAATTCTTTGAAGAGGAAGAATATGAACCTCCCATGAATGGTTTAAGGTTGTCCACCAACCAAAGGCATGCTCATGGCCATCCGTGTCTCTAGCTACAACTCTGAATCTGGAATAACAAGTTGTGGCTCAGGCTCACTTGAACTGCTATGTCTCTGGCTACAACTTCGAATCTAGAATGAGAGATTGTGGCTCAAGCTTGCTTGATGGGACTTTGAAGCTTGTAGATGACCACCATTTTCCCCCCTGTCAGGTACAAGGTGAGATGATGGTGAAAACTCAACTGCAAGATTGTTCAATATTCTAGAACAAGTTCTGACATATGTCTTAAACATCTTCTTGGTTGTTGATGCCCATTTCCAAGAAGCGATCCATCCAAGATGAATCTTTGTTCTTGCAAGAGGCTTGTTTCTGAAGCATCTGTGTGAAGAATGGGTGTGCCGACCATAGTTCTTGCATGGGTGAAGATCGAAACAGTGATCTTTCATATGGCAAACGTGATCTCAGTGTTGGAATTTTACAATCTGTTGTTGCTGCTGTGGAAGTGGAGCAGGATCTGGAACAACTGCAGGTGAACTGTCATAAAGAAATCCGGCACTGAAATTTTATGGGCTTGGAGTAGTCCAGAATATGAAAGGACAACTCCTTGTCATATCCAAGACCTGCTATGTGCTTGTTGTGGACAAGCTCTTCCCAAGGTCTGATGATGGGCTTGGGAGGCGCAAGCTGGATGTTTGCTTCTACGTGCAAATCTGCTCTTATATTGGACATTGAATGTGAATCAACTGCAACATTATTGGCTTGATGCTTATGGGAGTCTGTCTCAGTGTTCTGAACAAAAACAAGTTCAGAATGATGACTCCGCTGCTGTAATTCTTCTTGCTGGAGCTGAGATTCAAGCTGCAGAAATTCAATCTTCTCATGTGCATTTTGTAGACTTGTTCTAATATCAGCAAGATACGCTTTGCTGACTTCTACCATACCATCATCAGTGGAGAGTATCAAAGTATTCACTGACTCTAATTCTTCATCAAATTTAGCCATTGAGTTAGCAAAAATAAAGCCCTCTCCTTGAACAAAAGTTTCCCACAACAGACTTAATACAAAAGCAAAGAAGACACCTAACATAAATTTGGTTCTTAAAAATTGTTTGACAGAGAAAGAGAGATGTGCAACTAAGGCTTTCCAACTAGTATACAAAGGGCTAATTTTCCTAAATCAATGCTAGAAAATTGAGCCTTAATAGTCTCAAATTTAAGTCTTATTAACTTGCACTCTCTCTTGTTCAATTGAATCCTAGTTGGAGGTCAAATATCTCTATAAACTTTGTTCTCGTCATCAATTCCTTGAAACAAAAATTCCTCAAAAATAGAAAAATCCCTCAATGGAGTTCATGCATTAACCACACTAAAATTGAACGTTGACAGCTACTGTGAAACAAACAGCAGGTGAACAAAGAGCTTGGTGGAGGCATTATTAGCTTTACTCATCCCCAACAACTTATGTGATAATGCCTAATACAAATTCCCAATCACTGATTCCTCGATGACATCTTCCTTGAAGGGAAGTCTTATGAGCTTGTTGTTGGCTTCTCAAAAATTCATCATTCTCTTTTCTCTTTACTCGCTCTTCTTCATAAAAACCGCTACAGGATTGATATCAAACTTGGCCTTAGTGGATGCACTGCTACAGAGATTGAAATGTGTCTTCCACTGCCAACATTTATCGTCGGACAGAGCTTGAGACTCCCTTAATTGCTGTCAATTCTACCATGTGGCATGCATGCCATTAAAACTGCATTGTGTATCAACTGATTTTTGTAGACAGGTCTCTGTTGACAATCAATTTTCTTGTTGATGCTATGGAGCAAGATGTGACAGAGTCCATCAACATACGATGTTTTTATAATCCACGGGGGTATCCATGTCAATAAGACTCATTTCCCATTTCCTTCCGTGGATTCGAACCCGTGGTCCTTTATGTCGGGCCACTACGTCGAGCCTCCCACACTGCATCAGTGCGTAGACAAAGGGAACGCAGCTAAGGAGTGTGCAAACTGTGCGATCGATGGGTGAGATAACTTAAGGTGTTGGCTTATGCACCAACACGTACATCCAGTGACAGTTTGTGAGGTGAAAATACAGAAAGTGTGGAAGAGATGACGGAGGGAAGGTGAGGCGGTGGTGCGAAGGGAGGAGCGCGACGGGAGGAGAGCGATGGAAGACGGGGTAATTGAAGGGTCGGAGCAACAAAGGTGGTAGGTGGTGTATTTTTTAGTAGTGAGGAGCCACCGGTGAAGGAGAGTCACTGTGCGTAGAATCCGACTGTGTTTGAATAACTTCGAGACCTTAGCACCTCGCAACCTCTTCGTGCTACTACAACATCCTGCCGTTATGGAGGTCGGAAGCGTAGAGAGGCCATCACACTTGAGCAGGGCCAGATTTCGCCTGCTCTGATACCATGTTAAAGACACGCATGAGTAAACACACACATAGGAAAGATAGGCGTGAGATATATTATTATTCACCATAGATATACATTTATATTACATTAGGTGACCCTGGATTCCACATTCCAAGGTCACTTGGACTCCTCTGTGACTGTTCACCTTCCACACCTACCCGTTAAGGATTAGGTGTCCAACATATTTGATTTTAATATTTTTTATTATTATTAGACCTTTCTTTTGAATCATTTAATCTTAAACTTTCCTCTACCTATTTTGTTTAAGCATGACAACTATCCTCAGATTTTATGTTTACAGCCTCACATTTTGCGCCTCACATAATCTGCGATGTTTAAGGGTGACATCTAGCATCAGATTTTACGTTTACAGCTAACCTCACATTCTCTGTCGTATTTTTAAAAGTGACATCTGTTCTCAAATTTTACGTTTACAACTGGCTAGCTTCACATTTTCTGCAGTGTTTAACCTTGACATCTATCTTCGGGATTTTGTGTTTACAACTAGCCTCACATTTTATGTTCACATTTTTAGCCTCGTAAACCTTAAAAATATTTTCTTTCTTTCTTTCTTCTAAACCACAATAAAAAAAAACGTCGGTCGCAACGGCCAAACTAAACCTTGTGCCCAATTAAATGCACACACTGCTTAATCTTAATCGATGACATGCCCCTTTTTTTCAGTAAGTAGGGTTGACTTTTTGTGTAATATTAAGTTCAACATTTATAACTTATTATTAATTAAAAATTTCATTGTGTTAATTGAGGTATCATGATCCTAAGAACGTTGTTCATATAAATACTTATAAGTTGAATAGTAACACTATCTTTTATTATTGTTTTGAAATCTGATAAATAAAATATTTGTTAGCCTCACTTTTCTCACTCAAATTCTAATATATTTTCAAGACTACAATCTCAATATACCAACAAACATAATTGATATTGCTCATACCGAAATGAGTCACAAACAAACAAACAAAAAAATAAATAAATAAATAAAATAAAATAAAATCATATTTCTCATACCCTTATACCACCATCTCAAACAAAATACCACCATCTCAAACAAAATAAAAAGATTACTCTTCTAATTTCAGAATGATAAACCAGTTCTAATGAGATTATCAAATGTTCGATCATTTTTGGCACATTTCACGTTGCTTGAGGGAACATTTGGATACCTAAAGATACAACATTTTGTTCTCAACCAACCATAGTTACCCACTTCAGCTTTATTGTCCTTAATCTTAGCAAATTTGTTTATTTGATATTGGGTATATTAATTTGGTTATTAGATAAGTTTAACTAAAAAGTTATATATATTTTTTATATTTTAAGAGAAATTAGTAAATTATATATTAAAAAATTATTAATTTTATATTAAAATATATTAAGAAAAATTAGGAAATTGTATATTAAAAAACTATTAATTCCATATTAAAATAGAATAGAGAATATTAAATTATAAAAAAAAATGGAAAGTTTCCATTAATGAAAAAATAAAAAATATATTTATAAATTTATATGGTTGTTATATTCGTGTATGATTTTTAAATAGATATACTGATTTTTTATGTTATTATTTTTAGATATTATTGTTATATTAAATAAGTGTACTTATTTTTTATTCTTAAGATCTGCAAGAAAATCATTCAAAATATTTGATACTAAGTAATTAATATAGTTTCATTAGTTATTTCCTATCATAATTTAAATCTTTCCATAAGAAAAAAACAAGAATAAGAGATAAAAGAATCAAGAATAAGAAGTAAATGCAAAAATGTTGTCCGGGTCTAGCTCTTCATACATGGGAAAAAAAGTAATAACATGAATCATGAACACAAGCATCATTTTCATAAAGGGAAAAAAATCAAAATATTTTTGTCCATAGATAATCAACACAGTACCAAACTGCCAGAAATGTAATGGGGAAGAGAAAATGAAGGACAAACCACAAGAAGACCAAGGAAGGACATGCCAAGTGTTATTAGTTTAAAGAGGGGCACTAACATTGGTGAAACCTTGCAATTTAGATGGAACAACACAGGTTTACTCAAATGTTTTTATGGCAGAATATAATTGCCTAAAAAGGAAAAATGTTTGTAATGAGATACTTTGGTTTTACATTTGATTTTAATTAAACTATAGAGATTATCTTTATAATATTAATTGTATTTCTAATGTATTAAATGTTGTTCAAATCTCAACTCCAATAAAAAACATTCTTTGATTTGTGGTAAGGATCTTTCAAAAATATTTAATTTGGATGAAAAAAATGGGTTACGAGCCAATTTTTTTTTGGTTGAATACTACAAATATATATATATATATATATATATATATATATATTTAAATTTTTGTTTTGGGTCATAATTTCTTTATGATGCCCATCAATGTTGCCTATCCATAATTGTAAACAATAAAAGTGTCTTTGCTTATGAGTGGAAATATGTTCCCCTTACCTTTGAAGTGGAAAATTATCTTGTTGATAGTGTAAAACATTAGGTGAATACCATACTACAGAGTTCATACAAAAACTCCATGCATCTACGCGTCTATTAGATCATGTAAAATTATAAAAGATTTTATTGCTCACAATATAAGAACTATCCTTTGTATAGTTGTCACATCTTCTATTGTAGGTGACAAGAAGATCTCATTTCCCATTGTTAAGAAAAGTGTGCATGTGACACTAGGCCTCTTTGATATGTATAGACAAACTATATGGCTTTCATCATCTCAATATTTCAATTATTCTTTTGATTGTGTATTACCAACTCAACAAAATCACACTAAACAACATAAATCTAATACAACAATTATTATTTCAAACCAAAGTACAATTTTTTCAATTCAACAATTCTAATTTAACAATCATATCGGCCTCTATTTGCACCTTTTGGAACAATTGCTAGTTTATATCCCTATCCATTTTGAATTACGAATTTTTTTTATTTTTTATTTTTGAAAAAAATATACTTGTCCACACTCTTATAATATGAAAATTATAAAAATAATTATAATTAATTGCATAAGCATATTATAAAAATAATTATATTTCAATTAGGCTAAAAATTAAATAATATTTATTGGTTAGGTTATAAATTAAATAATCTTTATATAAGTTGAATTATTTTATTTTTTATATATGTTAAATTATTTTATTCTTTTTATATATTGATTTGTACATATAAAATAGAAATATATAGATAAATGTATTTTGGAATAATCACATCATTAAGATTTGGTGGAAGTTTAAAACCTACTAATGTGGTTCATCCTCAGAACAAGGTGAAGAAGTTAACCGATCTTTATGAATAAATGGTATGGATGCATTAGTTATTTAGTTAACAAATTAATTAAGTTAATTTCAATAATTAATATTAAAAAATATTATTTTTTTATCAATAACATATATCTCTAAGAATATTTAAAAATTGGTTATTCGAAAAATAAATAAATAAAATAAGGGTAAGAATCAAAAAAAGGGAAGAAAAATAATAAAAAAAAGGAAGAAGGAAAGGCTAGGGGATTATTTAAAAAATAATGAAGAAAATAAGAAATAGAAAACTATAATGGAAAAGATATCGGAAGAAAACTAAGGGCCAAAATACAATAAGAATCCAAGTGAAATGGGAGGGAATCACATTGATAGAGCTGGAGTCCAACTCTTACTCAATTTCCAAAAATCATCTCTATTGATATTCCTAGTGTTTGTCAATCTCAACAGTCTCTCTAAGTTTCTTATGGTAAAAATATATATACAAAATAAAAATATATAAGTATTATTATTTTGATCTTTGTATCATTATTATTTGGTTTTCTTTAATGATATTTTAGTTAGTTTACATATTTTCATTTTTCATTCTCATTTTCTAGTAATTTCAAATTTTCTTGTTTTTTCATAATTTGCATTCATTACCTCTAGGTTTTTTTTTGGATTTTATTTCTATTTTTTATCTTTTTTCATGTTTTTTTTAATATAGATTTTTTATTTGTTATTTTTCCTATAATGTTTCATTTTAATATTTTATTATTTATATCTCTATCCATTTTGAATTACTAAAGCTTTTATTTTTGAACAAAAAGATAAAAAATTGTGATGGTTAGACTACTATGAAAAAAATATATATATTTGTCCATATTCTTATAATATGAAAATGACAAAAATAATTATATTTAATTGTATAAGCATATTATAAAAATAAATAAATTTCAATTATTCATTTTTATAAGTTTTTTATTTGAGTAGTTAATTTCATGGATAAGAGGTTAAATTGTAATCTAATTTCATGTATGGAATTAAAGTTAGAGGCTACTCCAAAGCATATGATCCCACTAGTATTGTGGATGATGAGAATAAAGAATACTAGCTTTATTGTGGATATTATCTAGGTTGAAATTGTCTTTTGATCCTAAAATAAGGTTTTAAAAGCCCAAAACCCATGTCCATTTAGTAGAGTTATCCAATTTGATGTCATAATCTATTTGTCAAAAGACTAATGTTAATTCCTTTAAGTTTACCACTTGAGTCATTTGGTTAGATAAGCATGATGTAAAAATTATGAGTTGAATTCAAAGATGTCGTGATAAGACTAGCCTCAAACATTATAGTAAGCTAAGTAATTGATATCATTGTTGTTGACATTCTTGAAGATTATGGCTTTTTCTTGAAAAGAGATTAGTCCTAGAAGTTGCAAAGTTATTTTTCTACTAAATGAAACACTCATGGGTGCTTTGCAATGGAAAGATAAATCAAATTAGGATAAACATGGAAGCCCATATCAAACACATTATCACAAAGTTGGAAGGTCAAAATAAACCTATAAATTTTTTCCCTTGAATTTTGGGGTAATTATTTCTTGGAAATTGACTTTGGGTTTTATGTAATGCAACAATTGCCCCTTGAAACAAAAACATATTCCAAACTTCTTCATTGCACTCAAACCGACGATTATGATTATGTAATGGTAAATTTAATTCATATAACGTAAATGTAAATACCAATATCATATAACATAAGTGTAAATACAACAGAAGAGCAGGGGGAAGGGGCCTCCCTTCGCAACCTCCCTTGCCCATGGCCTCCCCTCCGGACTTGAATTTCCCGGTCTCATGGGACCCTGCAGACTTGCATCCTCTCGCCCTTGCGCCTGCTATGCTCTTTGACCCCATGGCCCCTCCTCCTCCGCCCTCGACTCCTCTCGCTAGACCCTCCTCCTCCCGTGGCAAGAAGCGTGCCTGAAAATTGACAATCTTAGAGGAGCCTCCCTTCCTTCCCCGTAAGCTCAAGGCACTCCCGGTGCAACCCGCCTCCAGCCCCTCTTCGGACGATAGTGACTTCAAGCCAGACAAGGACTTGCAGCTGTCAGGTCTCAGTCTTTCGGGTTCTATGAAGGGCAAGGAAGTCCTCCACGCGACTGGTGCCATGAACATTTCAACTTCTTTGCAGGATAATGCTCCTCGGGACACTCCAATGGAGCGACTCGGACTTCCGCCCTCCCCTCGCGAGCAACATGAAGACAATGAACCACTAGATTACGGCTACATTTGTTGTATCCTAGAGGAGGACCCTCCAACCAGTGACGAGCATGAAAGCTCTCCTTAGCATGTCTTCGTTGAGCTCCTTAGTTTGCAGGTTTTAGACGCCTCTCTTTTTTGTTCTTTCAGTTTCTTTTTGCACTATGTTAAAGGCTGGTTTCCCGCCAAGGGTAGCCTGGTATATTTGGACTATTTTGGCAGGTTTCCCCACCAGGGGCGGTCTAGTTTTTACCAGCAGTTTTTTGTATAGTCCCTCAGTTATAGATTTCTCCATTTCTAAGGATGTGCCTTGTAAACTTTGTTTGACGACTTAATAGAAATAGTATTACTTAGAATAGAAAATAAAATAAAATGTGTAAATACTAATATTTGGTATTTATTTTTTAGGGCTTTAGATTATCGCCACATTATTTGATACATTACACTTATTAGTTAATCAAAATCTTACCATGAAATAGGTTTGAAGGGATTAAATTTTATGTTGATAGCTCGGTTCCAAAGGATTAAAAGACATTTATGTTTACAGACTCTGTTGAGTTGGATCTTGCACAAAGGCATCATCGACTTTCAGGATACGGGACAGTTGTTGAAGGAGTGGTTTTGTTGGCTTTAGTATCTTGGTATATTTGAAATGATAATCCAATCTATTCTATTAGAATTATTTGGAATAAAACCTTTGCAATATTTTACAAGGGAGAAGAGAATACATGTTAAAGTCAAGATATAATATCATGGGTTAATTTAAACCATGGATGCCAAACCATTGTAAAGACTAGACAAGAGAAAAAAAAAAAAAAAACTTTAATAAATACATGGTTGGACAAATTGAGTGGAGAGATTTAGTGTGAATGTTGAAAGGAGAGATTGAATGACTAGTGTTGTTTAGAAAGTTGTAGCAGAGAAAAAAAAAAAAAACTTGTAAGATGTTGAAACCAATTAAGATTGAAGATCTAAAGAACATTGAAGGTGATTGAAGAGGATTTAATTGGATCAATAAGAAATTAACTAGAAATCTGAAATTTGAAAGAGGAATTGGATTCTCCTATAAGTGTGTGCCTGCAAAACTTTTAAAGAGGATTGGTGTTTGCAATAGGTCAGTGTCTGCCAATCTGAAAGGGAATTGGTGTCTTCAGTAGGTTGGTGTCTGCTAACGTGAGAGGGAATTGGTGTCTCTAAAAAGGTTGGTCCTCGAAAATTTTAAATAGGATTGGAGTCTCTTGCAAGTTGGTGCTTGCAATGATTGTAACAGTAGGTTGGTGCCTACATCCATTAATAAAAACAAAGCAGTTTTATGGTTTTCTATCGGATGGGTTTCCACGTAAATTTTGAGTACTATGTCTTGTGTTAAAGCTTGATGTTGTATGGTACTGTCATGCTTAAGATCATGTAACTAGTTTAATGCAATGAGAATGAATGTGTTAAATAAGGCAATGATTGAATAATATTGATTCTCTCCCCTCTCCTACTTAGTATTCAACAATTGGTATCAGAGCATGTTCCTTTAGTGACATTCTAACAACTAGAAGGAACATATTCTAAGTAAAATGGACACCCAAGATGGTTATTCCTCAAAAATACCCCCTTGGTTTAATGGGAAAAAAATTTACTTTCCAGAATAGAAAAATAAGGACCTACTTGATGTCTCTTTGTGTGGAAGTTTGGCAAGTTGTGATGGATGGTTAGAAAACTCCAACAACTCCTCCAACTAAGGATGCTTGTAAGAATTTTTTTCAAAGTAATGCAAAAGTTATCAATGTTATCCTATATGGCCTTGTAGATTCAAAGTTTGTTAAATTTTTGCATTGTGATTCAACAAAAGAGATGTGAGAAAAGCTTCTAAGTAGTTATGAAGGAGATGAAAAGGTAAAGCGTGAAAAAATTTAAACTCACATAATGCAATTTGCAAGTATATGAATGGATAAGGATGAGAATATAACTAGTTTTGTCCTTACAGTATATGAGATTGTGAATACCATCAAAGGACTGGTTAAAAGATTGATGAAGTTGTAGCTGTGCAAAAGGTGTTGAGATCTCTCCCCTATAGACTTGATGCAAAGTTTTTTGCCATAGAAGAATTACATTAACTATATAAACTATGGTTTAAATTCATGGAATTCTATTGCATATGAAATGAGGAAAAAAATGGAACAAACATAAATAAATGAAGCAATCTTCAAAGCCTCAAATAAATCAAAAGTACATTAAGATCATGCTTGCGCTAGCCATGATTTAGATGAAGAGAATGTTTAAAAGAGGCTCCAGAAAATATAAAGGTAATTTAGCATTTAAATGCTTCAAATTTGGTAGAATATGTAATTTTGCCTCTAGTTGTTCATATAAATATAACATTAACGAGAAAAATGGAGAAAAACAAAAGAAGAAGTCAAAGAAGAATAATAAAGGAAACTATCTTAGAAATAAAATATTTTATTCCAAAGAGGATAGTAGCTCATCAGAAAATGATAAAGATTATGAATCTTATGTAAGTCAATAAGAAAAGCTTCTCATCACTCTTGAGAATCAAATTCTAACCAAGAAAGGATTGATTGAAAAGATGAAGAGTGTGAGGTCTACGTATATATGGAAGGAGAACTCCTAAGTGCTTTAGATGAAATACACAGATTAAGAAGGAAGAATTAAATGTAAAAGGAACAAAAACAAACCTACGAGAATAAAGATCATGAGGCAACAATTCTCTTAAACATAAGTAGAAGAAGCCAAAGGAATAGGAGACACTATGGTAAATCAATGAAAGGGAAAATAAAATAATTGTGAGAGTTTAAAAGCAAAGATTGTTTCTCAAAGAAATATATAGAGAAAACTAAGGCTCAAATGAATCTAAACCTAAGTTTTGAAAAGAGGTCTAAAACCCTATATAACCTCCTTAGTAGTTAGATATCACCAACAATAAGGATAGGACTTGGCTACAAAGAAATCCATGAAGCTGTCAAAAGAGAATCAAGCCCTAATAAATCAAGAATAAAGGAACCCATGAGCTATGCTAATGTGCTAAAAGGACCAAGAATCTAGTCTAACAAAGTGAGGAACGAAACTAAAAAACAACATAAATAAAAGCAAACTAACCTCACAACTAATAATGAAGCAAGTACGCAGCAGAATCATAAACCTCCTCAAGCCAAAGAAGAGAGCAAGTCTTGAAGATATCATATGGATTGGATCATTATAATTTTTATCATCCATATCGATAATTTCAAAGTGAAAAAAGTGGAGGAATCAACTCACGGGACCATTTTTATGGGAAGGACCCAATTTGGAAAATTGGGATCTGAAACCTTCCAAGAGTAGTTTGATGCATCAAATGATTCTTTTTGGGGGTAAAACCTTGCCACTTTAGTAACACCTTTTTCCATATTCAACACATAGATACCTTTCCAACGGTGTAAAAAGCACCTCAATCAGAGTCTATATACAAAATTTATCCCACTTAAAATTTGACCTTCATATTTCAACCACCATAATTCGAGAGGATGCCATGTAGCCCCATTATTCATGGAAAAGGGGCTAGCAAGATGATCCCGATGAAGAAGACTCTAGAATATTCCATCTTGTAACTCTAATAAAGAGTTGAAGGAGTCAAACCTAATCACTGGTATGCTATTGGGTTATGTTATAACTAGGCTGCTAGGAGGAAAAGGGATTCCATTCTTTTCACGTGAATTTTGTTTCATAGACAAGCAAAATACCCATGAGGGATAGGGTGCATTTTGTTCCATAGACAAGCAAAGTACCGAATAGGGATAGGGAGAGAGTACATAGAGAGGAATTTTGCATTGTAGTAGCACATAGGCCACATGCCTTACTTCTTTGTACTTGCATCCATTTTCTATTCAAAGAAAGACAGCAACACAACCTCACCTTCCAAATAGGTTTTCTCCCAAAAGGGTTTCCCTATATTTATCTTGTGTAAATTATGGTTCATGACATTTTATTTCTCTACTCTATTTTCTTCATAAATATAATATGCATGCATACACAACAAATGGTAATCTACAAATCCAAAATCTTAGGAGAAATAAACCCTCATAGGTAGATTTCTGATTTTTAAGTATTATTTTATTAGAACTGCTATATGAATTTCCTAGTGGAATATCCATGACAATTTACAGATCTTATTGGTATCAAAGAAAATTTCTTTGGGTATATTATGGATATTTTCAAAGGATATAGATTGGCTAAGCCAAAAGTCATAAAACCCTAATCATGGGCGACAAAATTTGAATAACACTCTTAATCCTGCAAAGGAGAAGTTTTTGCGGCTGGATGCACAAGTTGCAGACATAAACCATAATATGAATCTCCTCTAGGAAACCCTAACTAGTAAGCTCAGGTTATTCAGAGAAGATGAGGGTTTTAACATAGAGGTCTGATCAAACGGAATATCAGGTGATTGGGAAGAAATGAAGAAGGAGCCAAAGAAAGAACCGAAAAAGGATCAACCTAGTTCAGGTGTCATGAACCAGTCATAATCCTTATTCAAAATGGAAGCGAATGTTGATATCAAGTTGTACCAAGGTGAGATCAATGCTTTGAAGCTAAATCATTGGTTGCAACAATTATAAGTTTATTGTAGTGTTCATCATATAGAGGAAGAATAGAATATTTCATTTTTGGGGATGAAATTAAAAGGCCATGCCTCGACCTAGTGAGAAAGCCACATGGAGACCTTGAGTTTGGAAGGAGTTCCTTCAGTGACTAAGTGGGAGGACTTTAAAACCCTCATAAAGTCACAATTTTAACTTATTGGGTATGTAGAGGACCATTGCATATGGTGGCACTACTTTAGGTAGAAGTAGGGGCAAAGTGTACATGAGAACACCACATAATTTAGAAATATGGACATAATGTTGGGTATCTCCCTAAAGAACCCAAACATATTCCTCAAGTATTTGTGGTTCTACATAACCATCTACATAAGCAAGTGATTTTTTTCAATCCCAAATCGGTGGACAAGGCTTGTGTACAAATATAGTACCTTAAGAACATAGGCTAGACTAAAGGGCAATCAAGTGGATTGAAGCAGAAGGAGCATCGGGACTGATCCAGGTGGATATTGGTGGCCATCCACCAACACCATTGGTTCAAAGCATAGTTCCCCATCTTAGTAACAAACAAAAAGGAAACTCCATCATGTCTCTTTTCGTAAATCGTCTCTCGAATCCGAAAATGTAGAAAACAATATCCGAGAGAACCTCTAGACCATGTTCGATCAAGGTTTCCTTTTTCGTAAAGAGTAAATCTCAGCCTGAAAAAGGGGTAAACATTTACTGAGATCACGTCAATTCATTCAATTTAATGAGTTTTAAATGACAAGTACTCGACGATATTTTCATTTTTCGAGAGTCAGAAAAGAGTTGAAAGTTGACTCCAGGGGTTCCTTTTTCGTAAACGTTTAACGAGCCCGAAAAAGAGATAAAACACAACTCGTTTGCATCAGAAATAATCACCAACAATGTGAAAGTTCTGTCACTGCACAAAAGTAGCAAACATCACAGATATCTAGGAAAAATAATAAAATATTGGCAAACTTTTTTCAAAAATATATAAATTGACCAAAAAACAAATTCATTTTCACCTTTCTATTTTGAGAAGAGTGTAGAAATTATATAACTTATGTGTTATATATCCAAGATTCTCCTGATCACACACTATTTTAATTCATGCACAATACATAATCTATTCCACTATTGATCATCACATGCGGAAATTAAATCAATTGCAATGCACACATGAAACCATAAAAATTCACACACATTAACACAGTTGTTTAACGCGAAAGCCTGAAGCTAAAAACCCCAACTATCTGTATATAATATATGTCATAGAGATCATGTAAAAATCCTCATACAAAGCTGATCATATCAAGCTCTCAGTACAATACAATCGCTACACACTAATCAAACCCGATCTTGCAAATCCATGCACCGATATCTGCCACCTGCTAGCCTGCCTCTACTACGCAATACCTGCTGTAGAATGGCTCTGAATGAACTCGAATCCACCAAGCTTGCACCGCGCAATCCTCATTGGCATCTCCACTAAGTGTTGGATGCAATCAATGCATCACTATAGTCACAACTGATAGTCACACTTGCTCTTTCACCTACCTCTCCACTGGTCTCCACTGAAACTGTCCATGCACTGTAGTTAACTGATGTATTCTTCAGTTGATTGATGAGTTATTATTTAGTGAATTAATTAACTAATTAATTCACACCACTCTCACTAGTGTATCAATCAGTTATACTAGATACAACTAGCTCAACTGAGTCTAATTGAGTTAAACTGAATACAACTCCACCAACTACTTCTATAACTCCACCAAACTCTGTAATATGAGTTCTAACTGAATTCCTCATGCATTAGCTCCAGTAAACCCTCAAGAATAGAGTAATTCCTTCTGTCAGCTGCTGTGCCACATCTGTGCACTTAACTTAAGTGCTCCAAGAGAATAAGATAATGTTTAGAGTCCAAATATTATTAAGAGCTAATAATATTTGACATAACTATTTTTAGACTGGCAATCTAAAAGTAGATTCCGCTCAATATGTCTAAAAATATAAGTCCATCTATTTTTCCAACTTGAACAATCATCCACAAATAGCATCCTGCAACTCATAGAATATGATCGACATGTCTAAAAATAGACTTTGCGCCAAAAATAGCCTGCGGGCCCACTTAGTGAAGGCGACTCTTTTCACTAAGCTCATCATCTTGTTGAATCTCAACACTCCCTCTCAATAAGATAGGGATTATCTACCACCCGGATCCTGTCTCTATGGTATTCGAATTTTCTCCTGGTGAGTGCCTTCGTCAGAATATCTGCATCCTGATCCTCTGTAGGAATGTAAGAAAGCAACATGATCTTCCGCTGCACACAATCTCTGATATGATGGTACCAGATGTCAATATGTTTAGATCTATCATGAAATATTGGATTAACCAAGATTTTAATGCAACTCTGATTATCACAATATATCATAGTAGGATCTAAGTGTGAACCGAACAACCCGACCAAGATCTTCCTCATCCATATAGCCTCGCATGTAGCCAAACTTGTTGCCATGTACTCAACCTCTGCTGAAATGAGTGCCACGGATATCTGTTTCCTGTTGTACCAAGAAACTGCTATAGACCCGATACTGAATGTCCCTCCATATGTGCTCTTTCTGTCCATTGGGCTCCCTGCCCAATCTACATCCGTGAAGCCATGCAGCTTCAACTCATCCGACTGTCTGTAACACAATCCATATCCCGATGTGCCCCTGAGATATCTCAGGACATGCTTGCCTGCCTTCCAAAAGAGCTTGGTAGGCTTAACCATAGCTTGTGAAAGCTGGTTAACAGCGTAGCATATGTCCGGTCATGTATTGACAAGATACATGAGCGAACTAACCAACTGTCGATAAATAGTGGCATCCACTACCTCTGTCGATGTAGCATCCTCTTTCCTCCAACCATCAGGAGGAGGAGTGTCAATAGGCTTGCAGTATTGCATGTTGAACTTCTCCAGTATCTCCCGGGCATACTTGCCTTGAGACACAAACAATCCACCCTTCCACTACCAAATTTCCAATCCCAAGAAATAATGAAGGAGGCCCAAGTCCTTCATCTCAAACTCCTTTGCAAGATCTGCCTTGCATGAGTGTATCAACAGTTCATCACCTGTTAGTATCAAATCATCTACATAAAGTGCAATGATCAGCAACTTACCCTCCACCACAATCTGGTATAGGTTTGGATCCGCCTCACTCTTGGTGATTCCAAGTCCAGTGAAATAACTGTCTATCTGTGTGTACCAAGCACAAGGTGCTTGTTTCAGCCCATATAGCGCTCTTTTGAGCCTGCACACATGCGACTCGCTGCTGAAGATTTCGAATCCTTCAGGCTGCTCTATGTACACCTCCTCCTCAATGACTCCATTGAGGAACACAATCTTCACGTCCATTTGATGAATGTGCCAACCCATATGCGCTAAGAGAGAAAGGATGGTCTGTATGGAAGAATACCTTGCGACTTGTGTAAAGGTTTCTTCATAGTCGATCCCCTCGATCAATGAGAAGCCCTGGGCAACAAATCTTGCCTTGTACTTCTTGACGCTCCCGTCAGCAGCCTACTTCACTTTGTAGATCCATCTCGAAGCTACCACTGATTTCCTTTCCGGCCTTGGGACAATCTCCCATGCACTGTTTCTGACAATCGAATCATACTCTTCCACCATGGCATCTACCCATGCAGGGTCCTCCACAACTTCCTCGAAAGAAGATGGTTCTGTCACGATACACTTGCTCATTAGAGCCATGTATATAGTAAATCGGTCAGGTGACTGTCATTGTCTGCGCTGTGATGTAGGTGCTCCTACATTCTGCGATGCATCAAGATTCAGTCGCTCAGCTTCTGTAATGCGCTTCCGCCCTCTGATGTTTGGCGCTGCATGAGTGGTTTCTTCCACTCCATGAAACTCTTCTTGTGGCTGATCCACATCCTGAGGCTCATATTTATGAACTAGTAGCTCCTCATCTGCATGCAAGTGTAGCTCCCGCTCAAGCGACAACTTCATGGCTTTCTTCTCATGAAATTTTATATCCCGTCGCACAACAGTCATCCGACTGTCTGGAAAAAACACATGATAATTGTGGGGTGTTTCGGTGTACCCCACAAATATCCCAACCTCTGTGGTCAGCTCCAGCTTCTTCCTGGCATCCTTCGTCACATGAATGTAAATGGGTGAGCCAAAAATCTTCAAATGAGAAATATCAGGCTTCTTACCAGAAAACGTCTCTTCGGGTGTACTCATGCTAAGTACTCTATGAGGACGACGGTTTTGCACATAAATTGCAGTGTCGCATGCTTCAGCCCACAAGTGTATGGGAAGGCCCTGATCATGCAACATCGCCCGTGTAACACCCACGATTGTTCTGTTCTTTCTCTCCGCGACCCCATTCTGTTGTGGGTTATGAGGCGCTATGAGCTCTCTTCGAATTCCTTCTACGCTGCAAAAGTATTTGAATTTTCCAGAGATGTATTCACCACCATTATCGCTCCTTAGAGCTTTCACCTGCTTCCCCGACTCTTTCTCAACCAGCACCTTGAACTCACAGAACTTTGAGTATGTCTCACTCTTCTTCTACACGAAGAAGATCCAGCACTTACGAGAAAAGTCATCAACAAATATCACATAATACCTGTGCTTTGCTGTCGAAGCTACTGAGAAAGGTCCACACACATCTGTGTGAATTCTCCCAAGGATCTTCGTGGTGCGACTATCCTTCTCATGAAAAGTGGTCTTCACAAATTTTCCCAAAGTACATCCCTTGCACTGATCTGACTGCACAAGTGTACCCTTGGGAAGCCCGGTAGAAATCTGCTGTAAAATTTTCAAAGCGCCATGGTGAAGATGGCCCAATCTCCTGTGCCACAATTCGCCCTCATCTCGGCTCACCACTCCTTCTGCTTTTCCTGCCATTGCTGCACATCCATCTACCTGCAATTGATAAAGGTTCTTAACTCGAACCCCTATCCTCCGGGTTTCACCAATTTCTTTACTGCGCAGGAAATCCTTTCCCTCGCTAAAAACAACATCATATCCATTTTCTTCCAACATTGCCACAAAGATCAGATTCTTCTTCAATCCTGGAACATGCTTGACATCCTTCAATATGAAAGGTTTACCAGACTCCCTCTCAAAGGAAATGGTTCCGATACCAGTCGCATTGTATCTACCATCATCGCCCATCTCAATGTGCACTCCAAGATCCTTCTCATCCAGATCACTAAACAAATCTTTATCTCCGGTCATATGGAAAGACGCACCACTGTCAAGAAACCACACTGATCCCATCACACTTGAAACCAAGCATGCGATCAACGAAAAATATAGCTCAAACTGCGAGGCTAAGGCCTCTCCAGCTGCAGATCCAGCAGCCTGCTTATTTTTCTTCTTCTGTGGACAATTAGTGGCGTAATGTCCGTGTTGGTGACAGTGAAAGCACTTCACCTTGGACATGTCCCCGATTCTCGCCGTACCTGATTGGAGAAGGATTTTTCTTTCCCCTTTCCTTCCTTGCTTTGGCAAAACACTAAAGTTGCCACCCTTTCTTCATCTTCATTCTTCGATGAAGATCCATCCCTAGTACCCCGCCTTATCTCCTCCTGCACAAGATCCGACCAAAGTCACTCCCATCTCGGCAGTTTCTCCCGACCATTGACAGAGTCCTCGTAGCTATGCCAACTCTTCGGAAGCCCAAGGAGAGACGAATTCACCAAGTCCTCTTCATATACAGTAACCCCACACTTCCCAGCTCATCCCTGCACTAGACAAACTTCGTGAGGTACTTGGGTATACTTTCGCCTTTCTCCATTTTTATTTTTCTGAGCTTGTCTTTAAGCGCCAACTTCCTTTGGTCGCTTCTGCTTTGGAACAATTCTGTCAAAGAGTTCCACATCAATAATGGAGAAGCTTTAACCTGAAGGCTGGACACTATGTGATCCTTCACACCTTCCAACAGAATCCTTCGACATTTTGCTGTCTTCTTTTTCCATGCGTCAAGTGCGGCTGCATCGCTAGAAGCAGGTTTTGGAATTTCAGCATCTATGAACTCCTTCAACCCATTATCATCCAGCACCGCTTCCATCCTGCCCTTCCATGCAATATAATTCGAGCTGCCATCAAGGGTATACTCCAATCGCAATCCATTGAAAGACATTTCAATGAATGCTCAACTTCAACACCAAGAAAACACTGCAGCAAATTCGAATTCCACCAGCACAAAACTCAACCGCTTCAATAATTGCAATCTGCTCTGATCAATATCGCTCTGATACCATGTATAAATTATATAAATTATGTGTTATATATCCAAGATTCTCCTGATCACACACTATTTTACTTCATGCACAATACAGAAACTATTCCACTATTGATCATCACATGCGGAAATTAAATCAATTGCAATGCACACATGAAACCATAAAAATTCACACACATTAACACAACTGTTTAACGGGAAAGCCTGAAGCTAAAACCCCCAAATATCTGTATACAATATATGTCATAGAGATCATGTAACAATCCTCATACAAAGCTGATCATATCAAGCTCTCAGTACAATACAATCACTACACACTAATCAGGCCCAATCTTGCAAATCCATGCACCGATCTCTGCCACCTGCTAGCCTGCCTCTACTGCGCAATCCCTACCGAATAATGGCTCTGAATGAACTTGAATCCACCAAGCTTGCACTGCGCAATCCTCATTGGCATCTCCATTGAGTGTTGGATGCAATCAATGCATCACTATAGTCACAACTGATAATCACACTTGCTCTTTCACCTACCTCTCCACTGGTCTCCACTGAAACTGTCCATGCACTGTAGTTAACTGATGTATTTTTCAGTTGATTGATGAGCTATTATTTAGGGAATTAATTAACTAATTAATTCACACCACTCTCACTAGTGTATCAATCAGTTAGACTAGATACAACTAGCTCAACTAAGTCTAACTGAGTTAAACTGAATACAACTCCACCAACTACTTCTATAACTCCACCAAACTTTGTCACATGAGTTCTAACTGAAGTCCTCATGCATTAGCTCCAGTAAACCCTCAGTAATAGTGTAATTCCTTCTGTTAGCTGTTGTGCCACATCTGTTCACTTAACTGAAGTGCTCCAAGAGAATAAGATAATGTTTAGAGTCCAAATATTATTAAGAGCTAATAATATTCGACATATTTTTTTTTAGATTGGAAATTTAGAAATAGATTCCGCCCAATATGTCTAAAAATAGAAGTCCATCTATTTTTCCAAGTTGACCAACCATCCACAAATAACATCCTGCAACTCATAGAATATGATCGACATGTCTAAAAATAGACAGTCTAAAAATAGACTTTGCGTCAAAAATAGCCTGCGGGCCCACTTAGTGAAGGCGACTCTTTTCACTAAGCTCATCATCTTGTTAAATCTCAACAAAGAGAATTTTGTCCATTTTCCCTCCAAATTTCAAATCAGCAGTGCTGCCGATCCAGAACACCATTCGTCGACCTATCAGCGTTAGGTAAGAGCTCTAAGCCTCCTATTTTAATTCCATTCATTTGTCATTTTGTTTTAGAAAAATGGATTTTGGGAGGAGGATTTCAAACTCCAAAATCGTTCGCGACCAACGCGATTTTGAGTAATGCACTCGATCTTGGTATTGATGGTTATCACCATAGCTTGTCTCGTTTCTGTGCCTATCACCTTTCGCTAGTCTCTTCGACCATGGCTTAACCACGATGGTTCTAAAATCATCAAGATTTGGACCAATGCCCAATAATGGTTATGATAGCTTGCTAAAGAACCTACCTACACTACCCCTCCCTATCTTAAGTTAAAGTCGCTCCAACGAGTTCCCAACCTTCAGATATTTCCCATATAGGGACAAAGAATTCCAGGAATGCCCAAATAGTGATATTTTGGCTGCCCTCTACTGAGGACTTGTAGTGAAATCTCGAAGGCCCTTCACCTCTCTTCGCAAATGCTCCTAATAAATCATGCAAGTGGCTCTGTGGTACCACTCAAGGGTTTCAAGGGAATTTGGCTACTAGCAGTGACACATAGCCATCAATATTAGCACCCTTAGGCGAGAATGCATGTTATTGAAAATGAAAGGTTGGAGAAGCCTTCATGTAAGGATCACATGGCATTATATGTAAAAAAGGAGTGATTCCTCCACATTAGTGCAATGGCTCATAAGCTTGAATCACAAGCTTCTAACCAATATATATATATATATCCTGTCAAATAGGTTGCCTTGATTGTAATTGTTATTCTGTAACAAAAGGGTTCATATACTAAATATAATAATGGTTGAACCTGGTTCTTATAAACCATTTTGATGCCTTAAACCTGTGTGCATTTTTAGTATTCATTATGTCGTAGTATGGTTCAAGGCCATAGGGACCATTTCAATGTTCTTAACATTTCCTAACATATCAATCATTCATGTTACATCAATGACATGGTCTTGTATTTCATAATACACCAGCCTAGATCCATCTTAACTCCGAATCTATCAAGCGCTGAGAGGGATCAAATCTCTAGAGGTGCAAAACTTGAGGAAAGATTTGCACCTCGAAAGATTTGATCCCTCTCCGGGCTTGATAGATCTGTAGTTAAGATGGATCTAGGCTGGGTTTTTACACATTTAGAAATAGATTCTTGAAATCACACAAATTAAATAATTCTAATTTGGTGGTCTTTAAATCATTCTAATTTCATGGTAAGAGTGATTCATTACACAGGATAGCATCCATGGAGTCGAAGTATATGAAAAGGTAAAAACAAAAAGGTAGAAAAAAAACAAAATGTAGGAGCAAACAAAATCAAAGCTAGAAATATATTGTAGTTTCTATTGTGAATCCTTTCCCACAAATATTATTTTCCACTCCTCAGAGCTCCCAAGATCCTTTCTCACAAATATTATTTCACTCTTAGTAATGTCACATAGATGCTTCCTCACAAATACAATTCAACACTTTATTTGTGTTAAATTAATATATTTAGGGAGAGAAGTGATTTTTCATTAGGGCCGACATTAGATTAATTAGATTAAATTTTAAATATTAAATGTTAAACATTACTTTTACATTTACATTTATGTTTACGTGTTTACCTGAGATAGTCAATGCATGTAGTGTACTCAAATATAAACCTCCGGGATCCAAATTTATTAAATTTAATAATAATAATATTATAAAATATTAATATGAATATTATAATTAATAATAATATTAGTATTAATATTTTAATATTAATATTAGGGTATTTGGCCCTTAGGTTTCACCTAAATAAAAAATCTTTTCTAAGTGTTCTTAAATATAAAGAGGAGTATGGAGTAAATACAAAAAGAGGTTTTATTTTTTACCATACCTCTGTATACCTCTTTTATATTTATTTATTTACCACACCTCTTTTATAAATACCAAATTTGGTCCATAGTATTTAGCTCATATTATTAATAATAATTTGTTCCATGGTATTTGGCCGATAGGCTTCACCTAAATAAAACCTCATTTTTTAGTTTTTGTAAATATAAAAAGGTTTATGGAGTAAATATAAAAATATGTTTTTATTTATTTTTTACCATACCTCTAGTCTATTTATATTTTTATTTATTTACCATACGTCTAGAGTAAGTATAAAAAGAGGTTTTATTTATTTACCATACCTCCAATTTATTTTTATTTTTATGTATTTACCATACCTCTAGAGTAAGTATAAAAGGAGGTTTTATTTTTTATTTACCATACCTCCAATTTATTTATATTTTTATTTATTTACCATACCTCTTTTTTGAGTGTTCTTAAACATACTCCGGCATTTCGAATGTTTACTTACATTACATTTCTTACCTTACATTTCTCACATTACATCTACATGTGCCTTATACTCCTACAGGTCAAATGTTTACATTACATTTCTCACATTAGATCTACACATGTACCCTATACTGGGCTGTAGAGCGCCTCTCGACACAATAACAATTCAAACCATAGATGCATTATACCCTGTTGTAATATTTAGGGCAACTGTGTGTGGGACAAGGATTCCCCACCCAACCCTAGACAAGTGCAACCAAGCTCACTTGTAGTTGTCACCCCTGGGCCATATTCCAAGGGTCTAAGGTGGTCTTACTCAAGGGAATAAAAACCATTCTACCAACTAAAACAGGGACTCCAAAGGTTCTTATTCCTCCACCCACCAACTGCTCGAAAATTCACCAATGCAGAGGAAATTCTAGAGGCCAAATCGCTCCACCTTCCAACAATCTAATAATGACCAAACAAAGCACAGGGAAAACCTACAGGCATGTTGCCTCTCCTTTGTTCTTGTTGCTCAACCTCTCGTTTGCGCTACCTCCTGCAATTCAAATTCTCTTTCTTGTATTTCATTGCTGCATTGTTATGAAACCAACTCCAAAAATAGAAGAAAAGAGAGATCAACGCCTTAGAAATAAGCCACTTCAAGGGGGAAACCTCCTTTACATTACATAAATGAACAATTCTTGGATGATACAAATGATAAAGCCTCCTTCTATATATAGGAGTCCATGGGATCACAATATAATCCTAGTCGACCTAACAATAATAATGTAAGGGCACAATAATAACAATATTGGGGTTACATGGGTACAACAATAACAATAAGGGGGTTACACTAACAACAATAATGAACTACACTAGTAATATGGGACCTAACATATCCCTCTCCTTCAAAAAAGTGTTGTCCTCAACGCTTGAGTAGCTCCGGATGCTTCCGTATAATATTCTCATCCTCCCATGTAGAATCTTCAGTGGGTAAGTTCTTCCACTTGATGAGATACTCTGAAATTGATCAATTTCGTAGCTATCGAGTTCTTGTTTTCGTGACTGCTTCAGGTTCCAATATGATTTTTCCTTCCTCATCAAGTTCTATCAATATTGTTTGAACTGGAAGTTTGTCACCTATAACCTTCTTTAAGCATGAAACATGGAAAATTGGATGCACTTGCGAAGAAGCAAGAAGCTCCAATTTGTATGCCATAGTACCAATATTTAGCAACACCTTGTAAGGACCATAGTACTTTGGCGATAATTTATTATCCTTCTTAGCTTGCTTGAGGGACATTTTTTTGTATGGTTGTAGCCGTAAAAATACCCAGTCTCCTACATCAAAACTTCTCTCGCTGTGATGTTGATTTGCCCGTTGTTTCATTCGATTTTGTGCCAAATTTAGGTTATCCTTTAAGAGTTGGAGAACTTCTTGTTGATGCTCGTTGTGATCTTCCACTGCTTGAACCTTAGAATTTTCTCTTAAAGATGATGTGATGGACGGTTGATGATATCCATAAAGTGCCATAAATGGGGTCATTTTTGCTGCAGTATGGAAGGAAGTGTTATACCACCATTCAGGGAGAGGTAACCAGTTGACCCATTGTGTTTTCTTATCAGATACAAAACAACGAAGATATCCTTCCAATCATTTATTCACTATCTGTGTTTGACCATCAGATTGAGGATGATAAGATGAGCTATGAGCTAGTTTAGTACCCAAACAAGAAAATAATTCCGTCCAAAAATTCTTAGTAAAAATGGGATCTCTGTCACTTACAATAATATTTGGGTTTCCATGTAGCTTTTGAATTGTTTCCATAAATGCAGTAGCAACTGTAATTGCTTTAAATGTTGAGATTCAACAAGATGATGAGCTTAGTGAAAAGAGTCGCCTTCACTAAGTTGGCCCACAGGCTATTTTTGGCGCAAAGTCTATTTTTAGACATGTTGATCATATTCTATGAGTTGCAGGATGCTATTTGTGGATGGTTTGTCAAGCTAGAAAAATAGATGGACTTCTATTTTGAGACATATTGGGTGGAGTCTATTTTTAGATTTCCAGTCTAAAAAAAGATATGTCGAATATTATTAGCTCTTAATAATATTTGGACTCTAAACATTATCTTATTCTCTTGGAGCACTTCAGTTAAGTGCACAGATGTGGCATAGCAGCTGACAGAAGGAATTGCACTATTCCTGAGGGTTTACTGGAGCTAATGCATGGAGGAATTTAGTTAGAACTCATGTGAAAGAGTTTGGTGGAGTTGGAGAAGTAGTTGGTGGAGTTGTATTTAGTTTAACTCAGTTAGACTCAGTTGAGCTAGTTGTATATAGTCTAACTAATTTATACACTAGTGAAAGTGGTGTGAATTAATTAGTTAATTAATTCATTAAATAATAACTCATTAATCAAATGAAGAATACATTAGTTAACTACAGTGCATGGCAGTTTCAGTGGAGACCAGTGGAGAGATAGGTGAAAGAGCAAGTGTGACTATCAGTTGTGATTATAGTGATGCATTGATTGCATCCAACACTCAGTGGAGATGCCAATGAGGATTGCGTGAGCAATGCTGGAGTAATTTGAGTTCATTCAAAGCCATTCTTCAGTAGGGATCGCGCAGTAGAGGTAGGTTAGCAGGTGGCAAAGATCGGTGCATGGATTTTCAAGATCGGACCTGATTAGTGTGTAGCGATTGTATTGTACTAAGAGCTTGATATGATCAGCTTTGTATGAGTATTGTTACATGATATCTATGAAATATATTGTATACATATATTTGGGGTTTTCAGCTTCAGGCTTTCCCGTTAAAAAAATGTGTTAAGGTGTGTGAATTTTTATTGTTTCATGTGTGCATTGCAATCTTGATTTAATTTCCGCAAATGATCAATGGTGGAATATATTTTGTATTTTGCATGAAGTTAAAATAGTGTGAGATCAGGAGAATCTTGGACATATAACACATAAGTTATATAATTTCTACATGGTATCAGAGCAGTATTGATCATAGGAGATTGCAATTATTGAAGCGGTTGAGTTTTGTGATGGTGGAATTCGAATTTGCTGTAGTGTTTTCTTGGTGTTGAAGTTGAGCATTCATTGAAATGTCTTTCAACAGATTGCGATTGGAGTATTCCCTTGATGGGAGCTCAAATTATATTGCATGGAAGGACAGGATGGAGGCGGTGCTAGATGATAATGGGTTGAAGGAGTTCATAGATGTTGATATTCCAAAGCATGCTTCTAACGATGTAGCCGCACTTGACGCATGGCAAAAGAAGGTAGCAAAGTGTCGAAGAATTTTGTTGGAAGGTGTGAAGGACCACATTGTGTCCAACCTTCACAGTAAAGCCACTCCATTCTTAATGTGGAAGGCTTTGACAGATTTGTTCCAAAGCAGAAGCGATCAGAGGAAGTTGGCGCTTAAAGACAAACTTAGAAAAATAAAAATGGAGAAAGGTGACAGTATACCAAAATACCTCACGAAGTTTGTCCACTGCAAGGATGAGCTGGGAAGTGTGGGGGTTACTTTTGATGAATAAGAATTTGTGAGCTTGGCTCTCCTTGGGCTTCTGAAGAGTTGGCATAGCTACGAAGACTCTGTTAATGGACAGGAGAAACTGCCAGGATGGGAGTGATTTTGGTCGGATCTTGTGCAGGAAAAGATAAGGCGGGGTACCAGGGATGGATCTTCATCGAAGAATGAAGATGAAGAAAATTTCACTTTGGCTGCCAAATCAAGGAAAGGGAAGGGGAAGAAAAATCCTTCTCAATCCGGTGCGAAAAGCAAGAAGCAGGACTTGTCCAAGGTGAAGTGTTTTCACTGTCACCAGCATGGACATTCGCCACTAATTGTCCACAGAAGAAGAAGAATAAGCAGGCTGCT
The DNA here is from genome assembly GCA_034641835.2 of Pinus albicaulis. Classification (NCBI taxonomy): domain Eukaryota; kingdom Viridiplantae; phylum Streptophyta; class Pinopsida; order Pinales; family Pinaceae; genus Pinus; species Pinus albicaulis. The sequence continues at coordinate 230,030,657 of CM076580.1, forward strand.
GGATCTGCAGCTGGAGAGGCCTTAGCCTCGCAGTTTGAGCTGGATTTTTCATTGATCACATGCTTGGTTTAAAGTGTGATGGGATCGGTGTGGTTTCTTGACAGTGGTGTGTCTTTCCATATGACCGGAGACAAATATTTGTTTAGTGATATGGATGAAAAGGATCTTGGAGTGCACATCAAGATGGGCGATGATGGTAGATACAGTGCGACTGGTATCAGGACCATTTCCTTTGAGAGGGAGTTCGGTAAAACTTTCATCTTGAAGGATGTCATGCATGTTCTAGGATTGAAGAAGAATATGATCTCTGTGGCGATGTTGGAAGACAAGGGTTATGATGTTTTTAGCAAGGGAAAAGCCTTCCTACGCAGTAAAACAACTGGTCAAACTAGGAGGATAGGGATTCGAGTTAAGAATATTTATTAATTGTAGGTAGATGGCTGCGCAGCAATGGCAGGCAAAGAAGGAGTGGTGAGCTGGGATGAGGGAAAATTGTGGCACAGGAGATTGGGCCATCTTCACCATGGCGCTTTGAAAATTTTGCAGCAGATTTCTACTGGGCTTCCCAAGGATACACTTGCACAATCAGATCAGTGCAAGGGATGTACTTTGGGAAAATTTGTGAAGATCACTTTTCATGAGAAGGATAGTCGCGCCTCGACGATCCTTGAGAGAATTCACACAGACGTGTGTGGACCTTTCTCGGTTGCTTCAACAACAAAGCACAGGTATTATGTGATATTTGTTGATGACTTTTCTCGTAAGTGTTGGATCTTCTTCATGCAGAAGAAGAGCAAGACATACTCAAATTTTTGTGAGTTCAAGGCGCTGGTTGAGAAAGAGTCGGGGAAGCAGGTGAAAGCTCTAAGGAGCGATAATGGTGGTGAATACATCTCTGGAAAATTCAAATACTTCTGCAGCAAAGAAGGAATTCAAAGAGAACTCATAGCGCCTCATAACCCACAGTAGAATGGGGTCTCGGAGAGAAAGAACAGAACGATCGTGGGTGCTGCATGGGTGATGTTGCATGATCAGGGCCTTCCCATACACTTGTGGGCTAAGGCATGCAACATCGCGGTTTATGTGCAAAACCGTTGTCCTCATAGAGTACTTGGCATGAGTACACCCGAAGAGGTGCTTTCTGGTAAGAAGCCTAATATTTCTCATTTGAAGATTTTTGGCTCACTTGTTTACATTCATGTGACGAAGGATGCCAGGAAGAAGCTGGAGCCGACCGCAGAGGTTGGGATATTTGTGGGGTACACAAAAACACCCCACAATTATCATGTGTATTTTCCAGACAGTCGAATGATTATTGTGTGACGAGATATCAAATTTCATGAGGAGAAAGCCATGAATTTGTCGCTTGAGAGGGAGCTACACTTGCATGCATAGGAGGAGCTACTTGTTCCTAAAGATGAGCCTCAGGATGTGGATCAGCCACAAGAGGAGGTTCATGGAGTGGAAGGAACCACTCATGCAGTGCCAAACATTAGAGGGCGGAAGCGCACTATAGAAGCTGAGCGACTGAATCTTGATGCAGTGCAGAATGTAGGAGCTCCTACTTCACAGTGCAGACAGAGACAGTCACCTGACCGATTTACTGGATACATGGCTCTGATGAGCAAGTGTATCATGACGGATCCATCCTCTTTCGAGGAAGCTGTGGAGGATCTCGCATGGGTAGATGCCATGGTGGAAGAGTATGATTCGATTGTCAGAAATAGTGCATGGGAGATTGTCCCAAGGCCGGAAGGGAAATCAGTGGTAGATTCGAGATGGATATACAAAGTGAAGCAAGCTGCTGACGGGAGTGTCGAGAAGTATAAGGCAATATTTGTTGCTTGGGGCTTCTCACAGATCGAGGGTATCGACTATGAAGAAACCTTTGCACCTGTCGCAAGGTATTCTTCCATACAGACCATCCTTTCTCTCTCAGCACAGATGGGTTGGCACATTCATCAGATGGATGGGAAGACTACGTTCCTTAACGGAGTCAGTGAGGAGGAGGTGTACATTGAGCAGCCTGAAGGATTATAAATCTTCAGCAGCGAGTCACATGTGTGCAGGTTCAAAAGAGCGTTGTATGGGCTGAAACAAGCACCTCGTGCTTGGTACACACAGATAGACAGTTATTTCACCGGAATTGGTTTCGCCAAGAGTGAGGCGGATCCAAACCTATACCAGATTGTGGTGGAGGGTAAGATTTTGATCATTGTGCTTTATGTAGATGATTCAATACTAACAGGTGATGAACTGTTGATATAATCATGCAAGGCGGATCTTGCAAAGGAGTTTGAGATGAAGGACTTGGGCCTCCTTCATTATTTCTTGGGATTTGAAATTTACCAGAAGAAAGGGGAACTGTTTGTGTCTCAAGGAAAGTATGCCTGGGAGATACTGGAGAAGTTTCACATGCAAGGCTGCAAGCCTATCGACACTCCTCTTCCTGGTGGTTGGAGGAAAGAGGATGCTACATCGGCAGAGGTAGTGGATGCCATTGTTTATCGATAGTTGGTTGGTTCACTCATGTATTTATTCAATACACGACCGGACATATGCCATGCTGTGAGCCATCTTTCACAAGCGACGGTTAAGCCTACCAGGCTCTTTTGGAAGGCAGAAAAGCATGTCCTGAGGTATCTCAGGGGCACATCTGGGTATGGACTTTGGTACAGACAGTCGGATGAGGTGAAGCTGCATGGCTTCATGGATGCAGATTGGGCAGGAAGCCCAACGGACAGAAAGAGCATATCTAGAGGGATCTTCAGTATCGGATCTACAATAGTTTCTTGGTACAGTAGGAAACAAAGATCCGTGTCACTCAGTTCAGCGGAGGCCGAGTACATGGCAGCAAGTTTGGCTGCATGCGAGGCTATATGGATGAGGAAGATCTTGATCGGGTTGTTCAGTTCTCACTTAGATCCTACTGTGATTTATTGTGATAATCAGAGTTGCATTAAACTCTCGGTTAATCCACTATTTCATGATAGATCTCAACATATTGACATCCGGTACCATCATATCAGAGATTGTGTGCAGTGGAAGATCATGTTGCTTTCTTACATTCCTACGGAGGATCAGGATGCAGATATTCTAACGAAGGCGCTCACGAGGAGAAAATTCGAATACCGTAGAGACAGGATCGGGGTGGAAAATAATCCCTATCTTGTTGAGAGGGAGTGTTGAGATTAAACAAGATGATGAGCTTAGTGAAAAGAGTCGCCTTCACTAAGTGGGCCTGCAGGCTATTTTTGGCGCAAAGTCTATTTTTAGAATATGTCTATTTATAGACATGTCGATCATATTCTATGAGTTGCAGGATGCTATTTGTGGATGGTTGGTCAAGTTGGAAAAATAGATGGACTTCTATTTTTACACATATTGGGCGGAGTTTATTTTTAGATTTCCAGTCTAAAAATAGATATGTCGAATATTATTAGCTCTTAATAATATTTGGACTCTAAACATTATCTTATTCTCTTGGAGCACTTTAGTTAAGTGCACAAATGTGGCACAACAGCTGAAAGAAGGAATTACGTTATTCCTGAGGGTTTACTGGAACTAATGCATGGAGGACTTCAGCTAGAACTCATGTGACAAACTTTGGTGGAGTTGGAGAAGTAGTTGGTGGAGTTGTATTTAGTTTATCTCAGTTAGACTCAGTTGAGCTAGTTGTATCTAGTCTAACTGATTGATACATTAGTGAGAGTGGTGTGAAATAATTAGTTAATTAATTCACTAAATAATAACTCATTAATCAACTGAAGAATACATCAGTTAACTACAGTGCATGGCAGTTTCAGTGGAGACCAGTGGAGAGATAGGTGAAAGAGTAAGTGTGACTATAATGATGCATTGATTGCATCCAACACTCAGTGGAGATGCCAATGATGATTGCGTGAGCAAGGCTAGAGTAATTTGAGTTCATTCAGAGCCATTCTTCAGCAGGGATTGCGCAGTAGAGGCAGGCTAGTAGGTGGCAAAGATCGGTGCATGGATTTGCAAGATCGGGCCTGATTAGTGTGTAGCGATTGTATTATACTGAGAGCTTGATATGATCAGCTTTGTATGAGGATTGTTACATGATCTCTATGACATATATTATATACATATAGTTTGGGTTTTCAGCTTCAGGCTTTCCTGTTAAACAATTGTGTTAATGTGTGTGAATTTTTATTGTTTCATGTGTGCATTGCAATCCTGATTTAATTTCCGCAAATGTTCAATGGTGGAATAGATTCTGTATTTTGCATGAAGTTAAAATAGTGTGAGATCAGGAGAATCTTGGACATATAACACATAAGTTATATAATTTCTACATGGTATCAGAGCAGTATTGATGATAGGAGATTGCAATTATTGAAGCGGTTGAGTTTTGTGCTGGTAAAATTCGAATTTGCTACAATGTTTTCTTGGTGTCGAAGTTGAGCATTCATTGAAATGTTTTTCAATGGATTGCAATTGGAGTATGCCCTTGATGGGAGCTCGAATTATATTTCATGGAAGGACAAGATGGAGGTAGTGTTGGATGATAATGGGTTGAAGGAGTTCATAGATGCTGATATTCTGAAGCCTGCTTCTAGCGATGCAGCCGCACTTGATGCATGGAAAAAGAAGGTAGAAAAGTGTCGAAGATTTCTGTTGGAAGGTGTGAAGGACCACATTGTGTCCAACCTTCATGGTAAAGCCACTCCATTCTTAATGTGGAAGGCTTTGACAAATTTTTTCCAAAGCAGAAGCGACCAGAGGAAGTTGGCGCTTAAAGACAAACTTAGAAAATAAAAAATGGAGAAAGGCGACGGTATACCAAAATACCTCACGAAGTTTGTCCACTGCAAGGATGAGCTGGGAAGTGTGAGTGTTACTGTTGATGAAGAAGGATGTTGAAAATGCAGCAAGATGATGGAGCTTAGTGAAATGAAGTCGCCTTCACTAAGTGGGCCCGCAGGCAAATTCTGGCGCAAAATCTATTTTTAGACTATGTCTATTTTTAGACATATGGAGCATGGTTCGGGGATTCCAGTTTAAGATTCTTGAAGTATGTGTAATGTTGTTAAAAATAGACGAGACTCTTTTTTTTAGGTCAAAGAGGTCGAATTCTATTTTTAGACTGCCTCTCCTTAAAACAGGGAAGTCAAATATTATTTACCCTTAATAATATTTAGACTATAAACATCAGTTTACTCTCTTGGAGCACTTCAGTTCGAGCTACAGAAGTGGCTCATGCATCTGACAGAGGAATCACGTGGTTCCCAAGGGTTTGATGGCATCATGCATGGTTGAATTCAGTTGGACTTCAGTGGCAGAAGTTTGGAGGAGTTAATGAGACAGCTAGTGGAGTTGTGTTCTGTTTATTTTAGTTGAACTAATTGAGATTAGTTTAACTAGCTCATCAATTAGTTATGAGTGGAGTGAATTAAATATTATTTAATTCATTAATTAGTAACTCATTATTCAACTCAAGAACACATCAGTTCACTACAGTGTATGATCAGTTCAGTGGAGACCAGTGAAAGAGGTAGATGAAAGGGTGGAGTTAGCTATCAGTTGTGACTATACCGTTGCTATTTGCAACACACAGATAGGTGGAGTAAGCCCATGAGGATTGTGCAGTTCAGGCTGGTGGTTTATCTATATAAAGAGGCCATCCCATAGCATTGAAACACACAATAGAGGCAAGGCAATTGGCGGTGAGTTTTGAACCAGTAACCTGTTCAAAACTGAGCTAGATTGTGAGTAACTTTATGAGAAAGTACTGAGTACTTGTGAGGAGTATTGTACTGAGTTTGTTACTTGATTTCTCCATTATAATATACACAATAGCTGTGGGGTTTTTAGCTATAAGCTTTCCCCATACATACTGTGTTAATGTGTATGATGATTTGATGTGTTATCGCTTGATTTTATTTCCGTATGTGTGATGATCTGAGTTGGTTGAGTGGAAGAGATTATGTGTTGTGTATGAAGTTCAAATAGTATGTGACCAGGATAGTCTCGGTGGATAATTAATCATTATTCAGCAAATTTCTACATGGTATCGGAGCTATTGAAGTTCAGATTGATCATCACAGTGATTACAAACTTATTTCGGTAGACAGAGTCTGCATGCGGGCCAGGTAGCCTCCGGATTCATCTTTCTTCGGAAAGTGAAAGGTCTGGTAAACGCCCCTTGCAGTCGATCTCTGTGCTAGAAATATTTTTTTCTCACGATCTAGAGCGGTTGAGCTTTGAGGTGGAATTCGAAGTTTTGCAGCAGTTTTGTTTTCTTGGTGCTAGTGTTGAAAATGTCTTTCAACGGTTTGTGACTCGAATATGCTCTTGAAGGCAGTTCAAATTATGTTGCATGGAAGGATCGCATGGAAGCAGTATTAGAAGATAATGGTCTCAAGGAGTTCGTAGATACGGATGTCCAAAAGCCCACTGATCCTGCTGAAGTCGAAGTATGGCAAAAGAAGATGGCGAAGTGTCGAAGGATCCTGTTGGAGGGCGTCAAGGATCATATTGTATCCAGCCTGCATGGAAAGGCTTCTCCATTTTTAATGTGGAAAGCTTTGACGGATCTATTCCAGAGTAAGAGCGACCAAAGGAAGCTGGCGCTCAAAGATAAGCTCAGGAACATCAAGATGGATAAGGGCGACAGTATCGCCAAATACCTCACGAAGTTCACTCAGTGCAGAGATGAGCTGGGAAGTGTGGGGGTGACTGTCGAAGACGAGGACATGGTCGACCTGGCTCTCCTTGGTCTTCCGAAGGCTTGGCACTCATATCAAGATAGTGTCAATGGTCGGGAGAAGCTGCCGGGATGGGAGTGCCTTTGGGCAGATCTCATGCAGGAGGAGATAAGGAGGACTACTCGAGATGGATCTTCATCAAAGGGAGCTGATGAAGAAAACTGCGCTTTGGTGGCCAAAGAAAAGAAAGGGAAGGGTAAGAAAACCTCTCATTCTGGTGCAAAGGGAAAGAAGCAGGATATGGCGAAAGTGAAGTGTTTTCACTGCCATGATCACGGACATTATGCTACCAATTGTCCAAAGAAGAAGAAGAACAAGCAAGCGGGAAGATCTGCAGATGGAGAAGCTTTGGCTTCACAGTTCGAGCTTGACTTTTCACCGATCGCATGCTTGGTTTCAAGTGTGATGGAATCGGTGTGGTTCTTGGACAGCGGTGCGTCATTTCATATGACGGGAGATCGGGATTTGTTCTCAGATCTGGAGGACAAAGATTTGGGTGTGCACATCGAGATGGGCGATGATGGTAGATACAGTGCGACTGGTATCGGTACCATATCCTTTCAGAGGGAGTCTCGTAAACCCTTTGTACTGAAGGATGTCATGCATGTACCTGGATTGAAGAAGAACTTGATCTCTGTGGCGATGTTGGAGGATAAGGGGTATGATGTGGTCTTTAGCGAAGGAAAAGCCTTCCTGCACAGTAAGACTACTGGAGAGACCCGGAAGATAGGGGTTCGAACCAAGAACCTTTATCAGTTGCAGGTAGATGGCTGCGCAGCTATGGCATGCAAGGCGGGAGAAGTGGTGAGCCGGAATGATGAGGGCGAACTGTGGCACAGGAGATTGGGCCACCTTCACCATGGAGCTTTGAAGATTCTGCAGCAGATTTCTACTGGGCTTCCTAAGGGCACTCTTGCGCAGTCAGATCAGTGCAAGGGGTGTACTTTAGGAAGTATGTGAAAGCCACCTTTCACGAGAAGGATAGTCGCGCCACGACGATCCTTGAGAGAGTTCACACAGACGTGTGTGGTCCTTTCTCAGTTGCTTCGACAGCAAAGCACAAGTATTATGTGATCTTTGTCGATGATTTCTCTCGAAAGTGCTGGATCTTCTTCATGCAGAAGAAGAGCGATACATTCGCAAAGTTCTGTGAGTTTAAAGCACTGGTCGAGAAGGAGTCGGGGAAAAAGGTGATTGCTCTAAGGAGTGATAACGGTGGTGAATTCATCTCGGCTGAATTCAAAGAGTTCTGCAGCGCAGAAGGGATTCAGAGAGAGCTCATCGCACCCCATAACCCACAGCAAAACGGGGTGGCTGAGCAGAAGAACAGAACGATCGTGGGTGCTGCATGGGCGATGTTGCATGATCAGGGCCTTGAGAAAATGATAAGTTTAATGCAATGAGGTTCTTCTAAGTAAACAACAACTTACAATATCACAAAAATCTCATCCATGGTTAGAAATTTATTGGAACATAATTGGAAAAGATTATTTGTAGCATAGTAAGGAATCCTACTCTAAATTAACTTATGACACTGAAATTAATCCATTCTGCAACTCAAATTGTCACTACTAAGCCTCATTTGAAAGTTAGAAATCTTTTGGAATAGTTTTGGAAAAAGGTTATTTGTAAAATTATAAGAGATTGCAGAGCAGTCAAGGCCTTGAATTGATATCACTAATTCCTGTCCATATGATGATGTGTTGGAAGAGATTAATAACAAGAGTAGTTTGCAAATAATGAAGGCCTTGAAGTCTAATAGAACATAATTAGCATACAACTAACTAATGAAACTTGAAAGACATTAAACAGAACTGACCAAGAATGCAATCAATCAAACTTGAAATACAGTGAACAGAATTGAACTAGAGTGCCATTAACCTCCGCAGTTTTACAACTAAACTAAAATGCAACTAATCTCTAAAATACTACAGCTCTATCTCATTCGGTGTTAGTGGTATTTTGGAACAATTCATAGAACAAGACTGGCTGTAATATGTAACGTGAGTGAGCACAAAAAAGTGAAGTTCAGAAAAAACGCAACTAAGCTCTAAAACAACACAGCTATGTCTCATTCAATGTTAGTGATATTTTGGAATAATTCGTAAGAACAAGACTGGCTGTAACAATTGATGTAAATAAGCATAAAACGTAAAGTTCAGAAAACTATTTAAATTGAGAATGAAACAAGGCTAAAGTTACTTATCTAAACAATATGCACAGAGCTTCTCGGGCAGTAGGGGCCCTCTACCACCGGATTAGCATACAAATCTCCTCAATATTGCCTTAGATCTTGCAATAAAGCGGTATTTCTTTCATTAAAGGAAAAATATTTCAAAAACAGAGTATTACGGTCTTTTGAGATCTAGCAACAAAACATCAATCTAGCTAGCTGTCTCTCGGTCTCCCGAGTCATTCTTGTAAAAGAAATACATAACTACCCTTGAGAAGAAACAGGAACAAGTGTCTTTTTCAATCAAAATCAAATTAGAACTCTTGTGGAGGCCTCGTACTTTGCTGGAGACATCTGTAGAGTCCATGTCCTGGTAGGAATCTGCTTCTTAGCTTTGATCTTTTCCACGTGCATAACCACCTGTAGATTCTTGCTCAGACTTCGTAGAGAGAAATAAATGATGTGGGAGTGTTGTGGAATTCAACCATATGCGTTTTTCCTTGAAGTGACACCTGTAACCTGTGAGAACATGAAGATAGCTGCGGAATAGGCGATTGGCTACAGAATGGCTGCATTCTGTAGTTGAGTCTAGTAAAAAATTACTACAACAACAAAACCATGAAAATATAGCAATTTAGTCATTGTATACATTCCTAAAGTGACTTTAATCAATCCTATTGACCATTTAAGCCTGTAATTGATAAGGGACAAAGGAAATGAAGTGAAATTTGGTGAAGGGAAAAGACATCTTTGGGGCTCAACAATAGGTGAAAGCTCTAAGGAGCGATAATGGTGGTGAATACATATCTGGTGAATTCAAAGACTTTTGCAGCAAAGAAGGAATTCAAAGAGAACCCATAGCGCCTCATAACCCATAGCAGAATGCAGTCACGGAGAGAAAGAACAGAACGATCGTGGGTGCTACATGGGCGATGTTGCATGATCAGGGCCTTCCCATATACTTGTGGGCTGAGGCATGCAACACTGCGATTTATATGCAAAACCATTGTCCTCATAGAGTATTTGGCATGAGTACACCCGAAGAGGCATTTTCTGGTAAGAAGCCTGATATTTCTCATTTGAAGATTTTTGGCTCACTTGTTTACATTCATGTGACGAAGGATGCCAGGAAGAAGTTGGAGCCGACGGCAGAGGTTGGGATATTTGTGGGGTACACAGAAACACCCCACAATTATCGTGTGTATTTTCCAGACAGTCGGATGACTGTTGTGCAATGGGATATAAAATTTCATGCGAAGAAAGCCATGAAGTTGTCGTTTGAGAGGGAGCTACACTTGCATGCAGAGGAGGAGCTACTTGTTCCTAAAGATGAGCCTTAGGATGTGGATCAACCACAAGAGGAGGTTCATGGAGTGGAAGAAACCACTCATGCAATGCGAAAACATCGGAGGGCAGAAGCGCACTACAGAAGCTGAGCGACTAAATCTTGATGCAGTGCAGAATGTAGGAGCTCCTACATCACAGTGTAGACAGAGACAGTCACCTGACCGATTTACTGGATAGATGGCTCTGATGAGAAAGTGTATCATGACGGAGCCATCCTATTTTGAGGAAGCTGTGGAGGATCCCGCATGGGTAGATTCCATGGTGGAAGAGTATGATTCGATTGTCAGAAATAGTGCATGGGAGATTTTCCCAAGGCCAGAAGGGAAATCAGTGGTAGGTTCGAGATGGATCTACAAAGTGAAGCAAGCTACTGACGGGAGCGTCGAGAAGTATAAGGCAAGATTTGTTGCCCAGGGCTTCTCACAGATCAAGGGGATTGACTATGAAGAAACCTTTGCACCTGTTGCAAGGTATTCTTCCATATGGACCATCCTTTCTCTCTTAGCGCAGATGGGTTGGCACATTCATCAGATGGATGTGAAGACTGCGTTCCTCAACGGAGTCATTAAGGAGGAGGTGTACATTGAGCAGCATGAAGGATTCGAAATATTCAACAGCGAGTCGCATGTGTGTAGGCTCAAAAGAGCGTTGTATGGGCTAAAACAAGCACCTCGTGCTTGGTACACATGGATAGATAGTTATTTCACCAGACTTGGTTTCGCCAAGAGTGAGGCGGATCCAAACCTATACCAGATTGTGGTGGAGGGTAAGCTTTTGATCATTGTGCTTTATGTAGATGACTTAATACTAACAGGTGATGAACTATTGATACACTCATGTAAGGCAGATCTTGCAAAGGATTTTGAGATGAAGGACTTGGGCCTCCTTCATTATTTCCTGGGATTGGAAATTTGGGAGCAGAAAGGGGAACTGTTTGTGTCTCAAGGAAAGTATGCCCGGGAGATACTGGAGAATTTTCACATGCAAGGTTGCAATCCTATCGACACTCCTCTTCCTCATGGTTGTAGGAAAGAGGATGCTACATTGGCAGAGGTAGTGGATGCCACTGTTTATCGACATTTGGTTGGTTCGCTCATGTATTTAGTCAATACACGACCGGACATATGCTATGCTATGAACCAGCTTTCACAAGTGATGGTTAATCCTACCAAGCTCTTTTGGAAGGCAGGAAAGCATGTCCTGAGGTATCTCATGGGCACATCTGGGTATGGACTGTGGTACAGACAGTCGGACGAGGTGAAGCTGCATGGCTTCATGGATGTAGATTGGGCAGGAAGCCCAACAGACAGAAAGAGCACATCTGGAGGGATTTTTAGTATCGGATCTACAACAATTTCTTGGTACAGCAGGAAACAAAGATCCGTGGCACTCAATTCAGCAGAGGCCAAGTACATGGCAACAAGTTTGGCTACATGCGAGGCTATATGGATGAGGAAGATCTTGGTTAGGTTGTTCGGTTCTCACTTAGATCCTACTGTGATTTATTGTGATAATCAGAGTTGCATTAAACTATCGGTCAATCCAGTATTTCATGATAGATCTAAACATATTGACATCCAGTACCATCATATCAGAGATTGCGTGCAACGAAAGATCATGCTGCTTTCTTACATTCCTACGGAGGATCAGGATGCAGATATTCTAATGAAGGCACTCACCAGGAGAAAATTTGAATACCATAGAGACAGGATCAGGGTGGCAGATAATCCCTATCTTTTTGAGAGGGAGTGTTGAGATTCAACAAGATGATGAGCTTAGTGAAAAGTGTCTCCTTCACTAAGTGGGCCCGCAGGCTATTTTTGGCGCAAAGTTTATTTTTAGACATGTCGATCATATTCTATGAGTAGCAAGATGCTATTTGTGGATGGTTGGTCAAGTTGGAAAAATAGATGGACTTCTATTTTTAGAGGCGGAGTCTATTTTTAGATTGCCAGTCTAAAAATAGATATGTCGAATATTATTAGCTCTTAATAATATTTGGACTCTAAACATTGTCTTATTCTCTTGGAGCACTTCAGTTAAGTGCACATATGTGGCACAACAGCTGATAGAAGGAATTACGCTATTCCCGAGGGTTTAATGGAGTTAATGCATGGAGGACTTCGATTATAACTCATGTGACAGAGTTTGGTGGAGTTGGAGAAGTAGTAAGTGGAGTTGTATTTAGTTTATCTCAGTTAGACTCAGTTGAGCTAGTTGTATCTAGTCTAACTGATTGATACACTAGTGAGAGTGGTGTGAATTAATTAGTTAATTAATTCACTAAATAATAACTCATTAATCAACTAAAGAATACATCATTTAACTATAGTGCATGGTAATTTCAGTGGAGACCAGTGGAGAGATAGGTGAAAGAGAAAGTGTGACTATAGTGATGCATTGATTGCATCCAACACTCAGTGGAGATGCCAATGAGGATTGTGTGAGAAAGGCTAGAGTAATTTGAGTTCATTCAGAGCCATTCTTCAGCAGGGATTGCGCAGTAGAGGCAGGCTAGCAGGTGGCAAAGATTGGTGCATGGATTTGTAAGATCGGGCCTGATTAGTGTGTAGCGATTGTATTGTACTAAGAGCTTGATATGATCGTCTTTGTATGAGGATTGTTACATGATCTCTATGACATATATTATATACAGATAGTTGGGGTTTTTAGCTTGAGGCTTTCCCGTTAAACAACTGTGTTAATGTGTGTGAATTTTTATTGTTTCATGTGTGCATTGCAATCTTGATTTAATTTCCGCAAATGATCAATGGTGGAATAGATTATGTATTTTGCATGAAGTTAAAATAGTGTGAAATCAGGAGAATCTTGGACATATAACAATAAGTTATATAATTTCTACATTAAATGGATTAGATAATGCAAAAAAGTGTGCATACTTGGTAAGTCTATCAACTACCACCATGATCACACTCTTTCCTTCGGACTTAGGTAAACCTATGATAAAATCCATCAAAATTTCCCCCCAACGTTGAGTTGGAATGGATAAAGTTTGTAGAAGACCCGTGGTCTTAATTGTTTCAACTTTATTTTGTTGGAAAACCAAACATTCCACCACAAACTTTTGATTATCATATTTAAGGCCATCCAAAAAAAAAAAAATTCTTCACCCTGTGGTAAGTTTTTAAAAATCCCGGTTGTCCTCCTAAAGGAGAAGTGTGCAATTCCAAAAGAATATTTTGTTTTAGTTGGGAATTCTTACAAATATATAAGCGATCTTTGTACCATAAGGAATCATTTTTCCAACTAAATGTATTAGATGTACTAGGATCTTGATGCAAATTTTGAATGAGTGTCCACACTTCTTCATCCTTCTTCCATTCATCCCTTGCTTCGGTTATCCGATCTGGTTGGATAATAGAAATGGCACAAAGCAATGCTTCCACCTCTTCATCCTTTCTTGAGAGTGCATCTGCGACAACATTTAGCTTCCCTTTTTTGTAGATGATTTCAAAGTCATAACCCAACATCTTTGCGACCCATTTTTGCTTCTATCTTGAAGATAGTCTTTGTTCCAAAAAGTGTTTAAGACTATCATGATCATTTTTTACCTTGGAGTGTCTTCCCTTTAGGTAAGGTCACCATTTCTTTAGTGCATGTAGTATTGCCAACATTTCCTTCTCATAAATAGTTTTATGTAAATACTTTCCTTTGATTGGATGAATTTTAAAAGTAATGGGTCTTCCTTCTTGCATTAAAACAATGCCAATTCCATTTCCTGAGGCATCACATTCCACAATAAAGGTTTTTGTGAAGTCTGGCTTAGCTAAGACTTGTGTCTGGCACATTGCCTCTTTAAGATGTTCAAAGGCATTTTTTACTTTAGGAGTCCATGAAAATGCATCTTTCTTCAATAATGGTGTTAGAGGTGCTGCTATTCTCCCATAATTCTTAACAAAATTGAGATAATACCCTGTTAACCCGAGAAATCCTTGCAACTGCTTTATGGTTGTGGGGAATTTCCATTCCTTAATGGATTTAATTTTGTTAGGGTCTACCTTAACACCCTCATTAAATACAATATGACCCAGATATTCCACCTCTTGTACTCCAAAGAAATATTTGGATGTTTTTTGCATATAATTGTTTCTCCTCCAATAGTTTTAGCACCCTGTCAACATGCTGAACATGATCCTTCCAAGACCTATTATAGATTAGTATATCATTAAAAAAGACTAGCACAAATTTTATAAGGAAGGGTTTGAAAATGGAATTCATCAACCCTTTAAATGTAGAAGGTGCATTGGTAAGGCTAAAAGGCATGAACAAAAAATCTTTATGACCCTCATGAGTTCGAAATGTTGTTTTCAAAATATCTTCTGTTTTCATTCTAGTTTGATGATATCTTGAATGAAGATCCAACTTGGTAAAATAAATTGCTCCATGTAATTCATCCAATAATTCATCAATCACATGAATGGGAAATTTATCTTTAATAGTGAGCTTACTGAGCTCCCTATAATCCGGAAACATGCGCCATGATCCATCCTTCTTGTGCACCAATACTACTGGAGTAGAGAAAGAACTTTGAGAAGGTTGAATTATCCTAACCTCTAACATTTTTGCAATCATACATTCAATTTCGTTCTTTTCGACATAAGAATATCTGTATGGCCCAATGATTTGAGGAAAACTTCCTAGAATCAAATGAATATCATGATCATGATCACAAATAGGTGGGAGTCCTTTGGGAGTTTTAAACACCTTGGAATGATTGTCCAAGAATTTTTGGAGATCTGGAGAAATAGATGTTTTTGATGTTGGAACTTCTAGTGAGCATAATTGTGCAATTATGCGTCGTTGTTATTTCTTCAGAAGCTTTGTCATGACATTAGAGCTTATTATGTTTCCTAACTTCCCTGTGATGCCCCGTAATTCGACTTCCTTTCCATCCGAAAAAAAATTTCAAGAAAAGTTCTTGAAAATTAAAAGCTACCGTCCCCAAAGATTGTAACAATTGTACTCCTAGTACAACATCAACACCTCCCATTGGAATGGAAAGCATTGGACCATTCAATACATATTACCCCATGGTTAGCTTGATATTATGACACTTTCCAGAGCAATTTATAGTTCCTCCATTTGCAACCATCACTTGACATTCTGGTGCTGGGTATAGGAAACAATTCAATTCCTTGGCTGCCTTACAATGAAGAAGATTATGGGCACTGTTAACATTGGAAAATCGTACAAGCAAAAGACAACATTATTTAATGTCAAGCAGAAGGATTTACAAGGCTGGAAGACATTACAGAATCTGGAAAATATTTAAAAATCTCTAAGGTCTAAGGAAAAATCAAATTTGAACAAGTCCTAAAGGCTTTTGCGTGCATTATCCTTCGTGAAGAGCGCCTTCGTGCCTTATGGCCCAAAATGCGAGAAATCCTGGGACTGGCGAAATGTCACTTTCCGGGACCACACAAAGCAAATGAAAAGTGATTCCTCACTTGAAGCGACCTAAGGACAACCACCAACGCCTCCTTAGACATCAAGTGAGCACACAATGGAATATTTGGAGTACACAAAGGAATCATATCCCTCTCTTGGGTCACCATCCACAATGTACCAAGAGAGGGAAGGAGGATTGGAAATATCCTATATAAGGCCACCATGAGATGAAAAATGAGTGAACACATTGTTATGCTGGCTAGAATTTCCCAAGCAATACCAACAATGTGTGATCCAGAGCTGAAGATAGAGGGGACTCAATTTTTGGCCATCCAACAAGATCAATCCACCACGGTAGAGAGAGAGGGAGACTACACCGAGGCAATCTTGGGATAAAAAAATCCTTGCATCGGGACTTAGATCCCATGTTCTAGGGGCCTTTTGGCAAGAGGGTAAGGTTTCACTCTTATTCCTACCAGTGCTGAATAAGAGGGGCCAAGAGCCACCATTCGTATTATTGTTGTCATTTGAGTCTTTTCAGAGTTCGTGTTTATTTCTTTTAGTTTTTAGTTTAGTTTTAGTTTATATATGCATGCTATTTCTCTATCTAGTATGCTTATGATTCTAGCTTGTTCCACTAACTTTCTTGACTCCACTTATTTTTTTGCCTGTTACCAATAACTTAAGTGGGTAGACCACACCCCTTAAGTTGGTGTTATTTCGTACATACGTGCACCAAACACACTTCAATAGGATTAGCGACTCCACTAATGTTTATTACCAATTTTATTTGGTTGTGCCTTTTTTGCAGAGACCTCTATCTGTGCTGTGGAGTGGAGCTGAATTTCCAATGATCTCTCTTGCAGTCCCTAATTCACCCCAAGTGACAGACTGAAGCAGAATAACTCCAAAAAATTACTTTTGCAGGACTTTGTGTGCTTTTCCTTCCCACAGATGCGCCTAGGGCGCGCATTTAGAGCTGACCCGCGCGCAGACATTGCGTTTGTTTCAGCCTTTTGCACGCAAAAGACAGAAAGAGAAAATTGTCCCTTATTTCTATCTTTTTCTGCTTGTAAAGTGCTTGGCAGCCCCTAATACACCTGCCAACATTAGTTGTGGTACCCCATAGCTTTCTAAAGCTCACTCTTAGCTGCTTTTTGTAGGCTTCGTGTCAGTTTTATTTCAAGTTGATTTTTGCAATGTTCACACATAGTTTAAGTGGGGGGAAAAATAACTTGCATTCCGAAAAAAATTTATGTTTTTCAAATTTTGGTACTAACACACCTAGATAACTAACCAAAGTAAGTGGCCCAGGACCACACATGCGTAGCTAGTTTCTTTTTTCTAGTGTAAAATTTATTAGTTTAGTTCAATTTTTGCACTAGGACTTTCAGGACTAGGATTGAATTGTTTATAGAAGAGAAAGTAATCTCTTCTACCTTTGCACCCTCCGGTGATCCTAGGTAAGCATATGAATGCTTCCTATTCACAACTCGCCATATCCCTATAGTTGATCACATAGATTAACTATGAAAAATAGAAAGTGACCCATATCCACACATGTTTTTCTTTTGAGCAAGGAACAATACAACATAGTTTAAATAGGGGATTTTGAAAAGGATCATCGAATATCCACACGTTA
Organism: Pinus albicaulis; assembly: GCA_034641835.2. Lineage (NCBI taxonomy): Eukaryota > Viridiplantae > Streptophyta > Pinopsida > Pinales > Pinaceae > Pinus > Pinus albicaulis. The sequence goes on from CM076580.1 coordinate 230,047,962, forward strand.
AAAATATGTTCTTGTCCACTTTGTGCTCACACACATTCACTCACTAAGTGAAGCAAAGACACCTAAAACTAACTTAACCAAACTCACTAAATTCTCCCCACAAGGGCCACAAAATAATTTATAACTTAAGTTAAGATCAAGGGGGTAGGAATCCAATAAGCCGCTTTGATCATTATTCATCTTGAAACATAGAAGTTGACTATTTAGGGAGCTTCAAATCCACCTATCAGCCCACTAAAAAGAAAACCCGAGCACAACAGAGACCCGTTTCAGAGGGGGTTAGGCTTAGGCGTAGTGCAGGCAGGTATCAGTCAGGGTTACCTGACTTCGCTGATACTCGGTACTGTTAGTTGACTTACTAAGAAGCCCAAGACTCGAATGCTCACATGGGATAGTGGTACTTAGTGACCAAAAGTAGGGAAACCTTTCACTATAGGTGACGGTTTAGGCAAGTGCCAGACCCTCTACCCTTACCTTGGTGGATTTTCTTCGACTGACTGGGGGCGTCGCCAGCTCTTATGGGAAGTTGCGCCAGCACTCTCAAGATATCTTCTCAAGGCCCAGTTACATTTGAGTGTGTGAGGACGAATAGGTCTTCTAGGATTTTGAGTATCATGCGCAAACAAACAAAAACCACTTTTTTGGATTGCTTGATCACATGGAATTAATTTAAACAGAAAATTTATTTTATTTTCACTTTGTTTTATGTATGTGACCAGAATTTTGCTTTGATAATAGACTCTATCCTCTCAAATTTTTCCAAAACCAACCCTAGTCGACACCAAAACGGACCCAACGGGACCTCGTCAATCTAGGAGTCTTTTGGACCTCCCCCCATTATTGGTAGGGGTTCCATGTCTTTCGTCGTCTAGGCATCAAAGATGGAACACTTCCACCATTATTGGTTTGTCCTTAGTTGGGAACCCTAGTCGGTCTCACAACACCACACCACACACCACTCCTCCCACGACCCCTAGGGGTAGAAGAGTGCGTCCCATTCGGGAAGCCAGCTGAATACACAGTAGGGTACGTCTCAGACCAACCCTCTTCCTAACCTGAACTTTGTGTTTTCGCACATTGCAATGGCGTCAACCTCCTAGTCACCTTTCTTAGCTTCGTTGAATCTGCCCGATTTAACCAAGCTGACGAATGACCCCATCGCACACAACCCTACATGGCCTCCAAAGCCCACGAAGCTCCCTTCGGATATACCAAAGTTTGAAGAAAAGCAAGCAGAAGACCCAAGTAATCATGTCATGACCTTCCACCTGTGGTGCTCATCGAATAGTATCATTGCCAACACTATTTGATTAAGACCATTTCAACGCACTCTGACTGGATTAGCCGCAAAGTGGTACATGGAGCAACCCTTAGCTTCACTTGGAACCTTTGCCGCCCTCACCGCCGCGTTCCTAACATATTTTCAGTTACCCATTCACCATGATTCCATAATGGAATTACTAACACATTTTAGACAAAACCCCGCCGTCCATATCTCGGACCATCTCCACGAATGGAGGTGGCGTTGTAGTTTATGTAAAGCTAAACTCGACGACTGGGTTATTTTAGATTTGTTCCTGAAAATTCTCACGGCAGATATTTCAAAGGATGTGGCGCAATAAAGGCCCACATTCGAAGAGGACGCCATCAGCAAAGCCCAACAGCTTGAGCTGATTTGTATGTAGTCAGGATATATCTAAAACATCCTGCCTAACACCCCACACCTACAAACTTATCAAGAATTTCTAGGCGCGTCAAACTCTGCACACAAACTAATTGGATCATTGACCCAAGGATACCTAGACAAAAATAGTCAAAACCCCGGTTACACATACAGTTATACCCAGAATGTACCTCAACTCGGTTTTCAAATTCATCATATGCCTCAGCAAAATTTGACCAATAGGGCACCAACGTATCACCAGGGAGGACCTTATTCTCCAGCTCAAGGGACCCAGTACGCAAAAATAAACACTAACGGAAGAGCTCCCCTCCAACAGCCAGGTGCAAACCAAGGACCGCGTTATGCTTAGTCCCCAGCACAAGACCCACCTATGCAGACCAATGCACAGGTGAACTTTGTGCAGCTGTACCAAAACCAACCACACCAATACAACCAGGAGAAATACCCTCCTAACGTGGTGAAGAAAAAATAAAAAAACAAGCCAAAAGGGAACCCTGGACAAGGGGGAAACAACCATCAATGTTGTTATGAAGGTAAATCCTCTCTGCAGACAGAGATGATCCTTCTAGCCCCAGGGTGGGTCTAGTAACAAAATGACATGCTAAAGTGTTGCTTCCTAGTTAATGAATGAACAAAAGACATGGCAGATTGACCTACCTTGAATCCAACGTTGTCGATGTTGCAGAAAGAGTAGTGGCCTCTCGCTCCTGCCTTGGAAAATCACGATCCATTCGCTTTCACACTCAGATACCTGCACATAGGACAAAAAACAAGAACAACATATGACAGAATAGTTTCATTCACAACTATTAGCCAATCAAAGAGGGCTAAACATATTGCATCAAATAAACATCATAACACAATAGTGGAACCAAACAGTAGTCATGTATATAAATGAGTAGAAGGAAGAGTACAACTGATGCTTTGACGTCGCAGTCTCCTCCAGCGGGGTTCAAACGAAGCGCGTCTTAAATGTTGGTGAGGGAATTCAGACTCAAGCTCTCTTATAAGTCATCGACTCGATCTCTCTAACCATAATATTTCTTACTCTATCTTCTCTAGCAGCTTAACTATAGTATAATTCTCCTAGTTCAATTATTCAGCCATTCAGCTAGCCTCTACTAAAAGAGATAGTTTCTTATATAGAGGAAAGGGAGGAGGTTGGGATCCCTACAAAGGTGGGAGGGAGTCCTATCCTTTAGGAGAGTTCCAAGGGAGGTGGAAACTACTAACTAAAGGAAGGAGTCCGTGGTTGTTTCAGTTTAACCACTCCCAATGACTCATCCCCGAGGTGGTTGGAATGGAACATCCGCCTCTATTTTTAAAAAACATTCCATAAACAATTTGGCGCGGGTGTCTAACTGGCACAGAGCGTCAAGTGGTGCGGGCTCAGTGTTAAATTTCCTGGTCGGCGCGAGGGTGTAACGGGCTACTCGCGCCAAGGCAAAAATAGGGATTTTCACAGCTCTGCTTAGGGAAATGTCAACAAGAAGAATGTTTCTTTCATAAAAATGGATGCAAGGATGGTATTTGCAAAGCATGACATTGCTTATTGGTCACAGAAACGACCCTCCAATGTGTGAGTTGGGGATTGCAAGGATAATGACAAAATGCTATGTAACAAATGCCCCCTAAAGCATGAAGTCTGAGAGAGAGGGAGGGGTGAAATGTTTTATGAGAACGCGTTCGAACCAAACACCACTGTCGAAAGACCTGCAATTATGAATACAACTGATATCTGTGATACATGAATCATGTGGCATGGGTGTAGCCATCCATAATAGAGTATATAAAAACTGAGATTCGAGGTATGGACACAACCATCCAGCAGGAAGGATCAATAAATAGACTCAAGTATGGTTGCAACCATCCAATCAAGAGAGTCATGCAATAAGTCATAATAATCCACAAAAATCCATAGCCTAGGGTTTATTTATACAAAACCCAGGGTCTTGCGCTCCATCTCGACCCAAATAAGTACAATTTAGAGCATGTGAATATATGAACTGAAGTTGAACATGCAGGAAAATCATCTGATTACTAGCCAATGATGAAAGCTGTTAACAGACGCGAGAGAAACCACCAATGATGATGATGGCCCTCAAGGTACAAAAAGGTACAATCTACGAAATGTGAAAAATTATCTGACGTCAAACATCTGCAAAATCACTTGATCGAAGGCCAATGATGTGAACCTTGCGTCGAATGCGAAAAACCTGCCATTGAGCCATGCAGGCTCCAAGGTACCAAAAGGGAGTCTGTAGATCTAATTCTTGGATAATGAGCTGAAGTCGATAGGAAGTGATCTGGTCGAAGGAGGGCCATAATGTTTCCCACATCATCGACATGAGACAGAGGAACATATTGAAAGTGGATCAGGACCAACAAGAGATCAGAGGAAGGTTGACAACTGCAGAGGCAAAATTCTCTTGACCATATCAACAACATGACACTAGATTTGGCAGTATTTGACATCAAAGGATCTGAGGTCATGATGATGTGGAAAATAGCATATGAGAGGTCAAAAGAGATTAACCAAACCCATGAAGGAAAAAATGACGAAATGAGATGTCCCTAACCCGACACAAATGCAGACAAGTGCCATGTTT
>CM076580.1:230743695-230948669 GCA_034641835.2 Pinus albicaulis
TGAGATGCTGAAAATAGGTTTGAATAAATCACTTATTCACTGAAGATTAACCTGGTCATATATCAATTTTGAATTGCATACATAACACATAACCTTCTTCTACGATTAATTGTCACATGCGGAAATAACAGAAGCAATCTCACATCAATTCAATCACACATTAACTCAGTATGTATGGGGAAAGCCTATAGCTGAAAACCCCGCAGCTATTGTGTATATTATAATGGAGAAATCAAGTAACCAAACAAGTACAATACTCCTCACAAGTACTCAGTACTCTCTCATGAAGTTACTCACAATCTAGCTTGGTTTTGAACAAGTCTTGGGTTCAAAACACACCACTAACTGCCTTGCCTCTATTGCGCAATCATGGCCTGTATATGAAGAGGTTCAAGGTTCGAATCCCCTTGCCTTGATTGCATAATTGTCATGGACAATTCCTCCAAGTGTAATGCAAATCTCATGCAAAACAAATCTACCAACTGATAGCTTTACTCACCCTTTCATCTACCTCTTCCACTGGTCTCCATTGAACTGATCATGCACTGTAGTGAAATGAAGTGTTCTTGAGTTGACTAATGAGTTAATATTTAGTAAATTAAATATTATTTAATTTACTCCACTCATATCTAGTTGATTAGTTAGTTAACTAATCCCAACTAGTTCAACTAAAACAAACAGAACACAACTCCACTACTTGTCCCGTTAACTCCTCCAAAACTCCTGCCACTGAAGTCTAACTGAAGCCAACCATACAAGATGCCATCAAACCCTAGGAACCACGTGATTCCTTGTGTCAGTTGCATGAGTCACCTCCATGACTCAAACTGAAGTGCGCCAAGAGAGTAAACTGCTGTTTATAGTCAAAATATTATTAAGGGTAAATAATATTTGACTTCCATATTTTAGGAGATCAGTCTAAAAATAGCCTGGGTCCTAAAAATAAGGGTCTCATCTATTTTTACCGACATGTCGCATACTTTAAGAATCTCCAAGTAGAATTCCCAAATTATGCTCCGTATGTCTAAAAATAGACATAGTCTAAAAATAGACTTTGCGCCAGAATTTGCCTGCGGGCCCACTTAGAGAAGGCGACTTCATTTCACTAAGCTCCATCATCTTGCTGCATTCTCAACACTCCCTCTCAGCAAGATATGGATTATCTGCAATCCCTATCCTGCCTCAGTGGAATTCGAACTTGCTCCTGGTGAGCGCCTTCGTCAGGATGTCGGCATCCTGATCCTCCGTGGGAACATATGAAAGCATCATGATCCTCCGCTGAACACAATCTCTGATGTGATGGTACCTGATGTCGATATGTTTGGACCTATCATGAAAAACTAGATTAGCCGAGAGCTTGATGCAGCTCTGGTTATCACAGTAGATCACTGTAGGCTCCAAATGCAACCTGAACAAACCTGCGAGGATCTTCCTCATCCAAATAGCCTCGCATGCAGCCAAACTCGCTGCCATGTACTCGGCCTCTGCTGAACTGAGTGCCACGGATCTCTGCTTCCTGCTGTACCAGGAAACTGCTGTCGACCCAATGCTGAAAACTCCTCCAGAAGTGCTCTTCCGGTCCGTTGGACTCCCTGCCCAATTCCATATTTTAGGAGATCAGTCTAAAAATAGCCTGGGTCCTAAAAATAAGGGTCTCATCTATTTTTACCGACATGTCGCATACTTTAAGAATCTCCAAGTAGAATTCCCAAATTATGCTCCGTATGTCTAAAAATAGACATAGTCTAAAAATAGACTTTGCGCCAGAATTTGCCTGCGGACCCACTTAGTGAAGGCGACTTCATTTCACTAAGCTCCATCATCTTGCTGCATTCTCAACACTCCCTCTCGGCAAGATATGGATTATCTGCAACCCCTATCCTGCCTCTGTGGAATTCGAACTTGCTCCTGGTGAGCGCCTTCGTCAGGATGTCGGCATCCTGATCCTCCGTGGGAACATATGAAAGCATCATGATCCTCCACTGAACACAATCTCTGATGTGATGGTACCTGATGTCGGTATGTTTGGACCTATCATGAAATACTGGATTAGCCGAGAGCTTGATGCAGCTCTGGTTATCACAGTAGATCACTGTAGGCTCCAAATGCAACCTGAACAAACCTGCGAGGATCTTCCTCATCCAAATAGCCTCGCATGCAACCAAACTTGCTGCCATGTACTCGGCCTCTGCTGAACTGAGTGCCACGGATCTCTGCTTCCTGCTGTACCAGGAAACTGCTGTCGACCCAATGCTGAAAACTCCTCCAGAAGTGCTCTTCCGGTCTGTTGGGCTCCATGCCCAATCTGCATCAGTGAAACCAGAAAGCTTCACTCCATCCTCCTGTCTGTACCATAGACCATATCCCGATGTGCCTCTGATATAGCGCAATACATGCTTGCCCGCCTTCCAAAAGAGATTGGTAGGCTTAACCATAGCTTGCGAAAGCTGGTTAACTGCATAGCATATATCGGGTCGAGTATTGACCAGATACATCAACGACCCCACCAACTGTCGATAGACAGTGGCATCCACTACCTCCTCCGAAGTAGCATCTCCCTTCCTCCAACCTCCGGGAAGAGGGGTATCAACAGGCTTGCAGCCTTGCATGTTGAACCTCTCCAGAATCTCCCGGGCATACTTGCCCTGAGAAACAAACAGTCCTCCACTGCGCTGCCAAATCTCCAATCCCAAGAAATAATGAAGGATGCCCAGGTCCTTCATCTCAAACTCTCGTGCAAGATCATCCTTGCATGAAAGTATCAACTGCTCGTCGCCAGTCAAAATCAGATCATCTACATACGGTACGATGATCAACAGCTTCCCCTCCACCACAATCTGGTACAGGTTTGGATCCGCCTCACTCTTGGAGAATCCAAGCCCGGTGAAGTAGCTGTCTATCAGAGTGTACCAAGCACGAGGTGCTTGCTTCAGCCCATACAGTGCTCTCTTGAGTCGGCACACATGCGACTCACTGCTGAAGATCTCAAAACCTTCAGGCTGCTCTATGTACACCTCTTCCTCAATAACTCCATTGAGGAGCGCAGTCTTCACATCCATCTGATGAATGTGCCACCCCATCTGCGCTGAGAGAGCAAGGATCGTCCGTATGGAAGAGTACCTTGCGACAGGTGCAAAAGTCTCCTCATAGTCAATCCCCTCGATCTGTGAGAAGCCACGGGCGACAAATCTCGCCTTGTACTTCTCCACACTCCCGTCAGCCGCCTGCTTCACCTTGTAGATCCATCGCGAACCTACATCTGATTTCCCAACCGGTCTTGGGACAATCTCCCATGCACTGTTCCTGATGATCGAATCATATTCTTCGATCATGGCATCAACCCATGCGGGTTCCTCCACATCTTCCTCAAAAGAGGATGGCTCCGTCACAACACATTGACTCACAAGAGCCATGTATCCAGTGTACCGATCCGATGACTATCTCTGTCTGCGCTGTGCTGTAGGTGGTCCTACAACCTTCTCTGCATCCCGAGCCAGTCGCTCAGCTTTTGTAGTGCGCATGCGCCCTTTGATGGTTGGCGCTGCCTGGGTGGTTTCTTCCACCTCCTGAACCTCCTCTTGTGGGTCATCCACATCCGGAAGCTCCTCCTTAGGAACTAACAGCTCCTCATCTGCATGCAAGTGTAGCTCCCTCTCAAGCGAACACTACATGGCTTTCTCCTCCTGAAATTTTATATCCCGTCGCACAACAGTCTTGCGACTGTCTGGCACATACACCCGATAGTTGTGAGGTGTATCAGTGTACCCCACAAATATTCCAACTTCAGCAGTTGGATCCAACTTCCTTCTTGCATCCTTCGTCACATGCATGTAGACAGGAGATCCGAAAATCCGCAAATGGGAAATATCAGGCCTCTTGCCAGAATAAGCCTCCTCTGGTGTACTCATGCCAAGAACCTTGTGAGGACAACGGTTCTGCACATACACTGCTGTATGGCATGCCTCAGCCCACAAGTGAAGGGGTAGGCCCTGATCATGCAACATCGCCCGTGCAGCACCCACGATCGTTCTGTTCTTCCGCTCAGCCACCCCGTTCTGCTGTGGGTTATGGGGTGCGATGAGCTCTCTCGGAATCCCTTCTGCGCTGCAGAACTCCTTGAATTCAGCCGTGATGAATTCACCACCGTTATCACTCCTTAGAGCAATCACCTTCTTCCCCGACTCCTTCTCGACCGGTGCTTTAAACTCACAGAACTTCGCGAATGTATCGCTCTTCTTCTGCATGAAGAAGATCCAGCACTTTCGAGAGAAATCATCAACAAAGATCACATAATACCTGTGCTTTGCTGTCGAAGCAACTGAGAAAGGACCACACACGTCTGCGTGAACTCTCTCAAGGATCGTCGTGGCGCGACTATCCTTCTCGTGAAAGGTGGCTTTCACATACTTCCCTAAAGTACACCCCTTGCACTGATCTGACTGCGCAAGAGTGCCCTTAGGAAGTCCTGTAGAAATCTGCTGCAGAATCTTCAAAGCTCCATGGTGAAGATGGCCCAATCTCCTGTGCCATAGTTCGCCCTCATCATCCCGGCTCACCACTTCTCCCGCCTTGCATGCCATAGCTGCGCAGTCATCTACCTGCAACTGATAAAGGTTCTGAGTTCGAACCCCTATCTTCTGGGTCTCTCCAGTAGTCTTACTGCGCAGGAAAGCTTTTCCTTCGCTGAAGACCACATCATAACCCTTATCCTCCAACATCGCTACTGAAATCAGGTTCTTCTTCAATCCAGGTACATGCATGACATCCTTTAAGACAAAGGGTTTACCAGACTCCCTCTGAAAGGATACGGTACCGATACCAGTCGCACTGTATCTGCCGTCATCGCCCATCTCGATGTGCATACCCAAATCCTTGTCCTCCAGATCTGAGAACAACTCCCGATCTCCCGTCATATGAAATGACGCACCGCTGTCCAAGAACCACAACGATCCCATCACACTTGAAACCAAGCATGCAATCAGTGAAAAGTCAAGCTCGAACTGTGAAGCCAAAGCTTCTCCATCTGCAGATCTTCCCGCTTGCTTGTTCTTCTTCTTTTTTGGACAATTGGTAGCATAATGTCCGTGATCATGGCAGTGAAAACACTTCACTTTCGCCATATCCTGCTTCTTGCCCTTTGCACCAGAATGAGAGGTTTTCTTACCCTTCCCCTTCTTTGCTTTGGCAACCAAAGCGCAGTTTTCTTCATCGGCTCCCTTTGATGAAGATCCATCTCGAGTAGTCCTCCTTATCTCCTCCTGCATGAGATCCGCCCAAAGGCGCTCCCATCCCGGCAGCTTCTCTCGACCATTGACACTATCTTGATATGAGTGCCAAGCCTTCGGAAGACCAAGGAGAGCCAGGTCGACCATATCCTCTTCATCGACAGTAACTCCCACACTTCCCGGTTCATCTCTGCATTGAGTGAACTTCGTGAGGTATTTAGCGATACTGTCGCCCTTCTCCATCTTGATGTTCCTGAGCTTGTCTTTGAGCGCCAGCTTCCTTTGGTCACTCTTACTCTGGAATAGATCCGTCAAAGCTTCCCACATTAAATATGGAGTAGCCTTTCCATGCAGGCTGGATACAATATGATCCTTGACGCCCTCCAACAGGATCCTTCGACATTTCGCGATCTTCTTTTGCCATGCATCGACCAGAGCTGCATCAGTGGGCTTTGGGACATCCGCATCCACGAACTCCTTGAGACCATTATCTTCTAACACTGCTTCCATTCGATCTTTCCATGCAACATAGTTCGAACTGCCTTCAAGAGCATATTCGAGTCGCAAACCATTGAAAGAAGACATCTTTCAACACCGGCACCAAGAAGAACAACCTTCTGCAAAATTCAAATTCCAAACTCCAAGCTCTATCGCTTCCGATCTATACTTGAAAACAAATTATTTCCAAATCAGAGATTGACTGCAAAGGGCATTCACCAGATCTTTCACCTTAAAAAGAAGGATGAATATTCCGGAGGCTACCTGGCCCGCATGCAGACTCTGTCCGAGGAAATAAGTTTGCAATCACCGTAATAGACCTCGACAATTAATCTCGCTCTGATACCATGTAGAAATTAGCTGAATAAATCACTTATTCACTGAAGATTAACCTGGTCATATATCAATTTCGAATTGCATACATAACACATAACCTTCTTCTACGATTAATTGTCACATGCGGAAATAACAGAAGCAATCTCACATCAATTCAATCACACATTAACTCAGTATGTATGGGGAAAGCCTATAGCTGAAAACCCCGCAGCTATTGTGTATATTATAATGGAGAAATCAAGTAACCAAACAAGTACTATACTCCTCACAAGTACTCAGTACTCTCTCATGAAGTTACTCACAATCTAGCTTGGTTTTGAACAAGTCTCGGGTTCAAAACACACCACTAACTGCCTTGCCTCTATTGCGCAATCATGGCCTATATATGAAGAGGTTCAAGGTTCGAATCCCCTTGCCTTGATTGCGTAATTCACTGAAGATTAACCTGGTCATATATCAATTTCGAATTGCATACATAACACATAACCTTCTTCTACAATTAATTGTCACATGCGGAAATAACAGAAGCAGTCTCACATCAATTCAATCACACATTAACTCAGTATGTATGGGGAAAGCCTATAGCTGAAAACCCCGCAGCTATTGTGTATATTATAATGGAGAAATCAAGTAACCAAACAAGTACGATACTCCTCACAAGTACTCAGTACTCTCTCATGAAGTTACTCACAATCTAGCTTGGTTTTGAACAAGTCTCGGGTTCAAAACACACCACTAACTGCCTTGCCTCTATTGCGCAATCATGGCATGTATATGAAGAGGTTCAAGGTTCGAATCCCCTTCCCTTGATTGCGTAATTGTCATGGACAATTCCTCCAAGTGTAATGCAAATCTCATGCAAAACAAATCTACCAATTGATAGCTTTACTCACCCTTTCATCTACCTCTTCCACTGGTCTCCACTGAACTGATCATGCACTGTAGTGAACTGAAGTGTTCTTGAGTTGACTAATGAGTTAATATTTAGTAAATTAAATATTATTTAATTTACTCCACTCATATCTAGTTGATTAGTTAGTTAACTAATCCAAACTAGTTCAACTAAAACAAACAGAACACAACTCCACTACTTGTCCCGTTAACTCCTCCAAAACTCCTGCCACTGAAGTCTAACTGAAGCCAACCATGCAAGATGCCATCAAACCCTAGGAAACACGTGATTCCTTGTGTCAGTTGCATGAGCCACCTCCATGACTCAAACTGAAGTGCGCCAAGAGAGTAAACTGCTGTTTATAGTCAAAATATTATTAAGGGTAAATAATATTTGACTTCCATATTTTTAGGAGATCAGTCTAAAAATAGCCTGGGTCCTAAAAATTAGGGTCTCATCTATTTTAACCGACATGTCGCATACTCCAAGAATCTCCAAGTAGAATTCCCAAATTATGCTCCGTATGTCTAAAAATAGACATAGTCTAAAAATAGACTTTGCGCCAGAATTTGCCTGCGGGCCCACTTAGTGAAGGCGACTTCATTTCACTAAGCTCCATCATCTTGCTGCATTCTCAACAGAACCTGTATTGATAATTGATGGACAAGAAATTATTTTGAGAGGACATAATGGAGCATCAATGGAAAGAGATCTTAATAAATATTGCATTGTGGAAGATGGTAGAACAAAAATTTATAAGGAGAATTGGGTCCAAGGAGGTACAGTTAATCCAGTAAATGAAATGAAGAAGAAAGGAAAAGAGGACCGTTAGAAACTTAAGTATAGGTTGGAAGAGACTAATGCACAATAGAAAATTGAAGAAAACATGATCTGTACAAATTATGAAAGGAGTAAAGGTGAATGTAATCAACAAATTGGAAGAAGACAATCAATCTCAGAAGATGAAGGCAAGGATGTTTTCATAAACTATGCATTTGTAGTGAACACCAAAGGGGTTCAATGGAGCATGATATTCATGGCGATAACAGTAATGTTTATTGTTGTAAAAGGGACTTTATAGTGGAATGGAAAATCTATTGTATATGGTGATTTTGTTTCTTGTACAAATATAAAGAGAAATTTAGCTTCTAAATTTAGAGATTAGCAGATTTTGATTGAAAATAAAGAGGGATGGAAAAATAAACTTAGTGGCTTACATATTTGTAAGAAATAAAAGGGAAGAATGAAAAGAAATGTGAAATGAAGAAATTCCAAAGACAAGAACAAAGGGCATGATTCAGAAATTAGACATCATTTAGAACAAAGTAGAAACAAAGAAGACTTTTCCAAGAAAAGACAGAATGAAGGAGGATATGACAAGTTAGACATGTCATATGCACATCAAGGGGATTACACATCAGAGAAAACTTGGAGTAGAGGTAATCAGGAAAAAGGTGGAAAATGTAATATGCTTTATGATTTTGAATTATTAACAGTTGAATGTGTTTTTCAAGATAGAAGACAAAATTCTTTTGGAGATATATTTGTTTATGAAAATATGAGGGAGCATGCAAGTTCTAGAGATGCAGAAAATCAGTTTTTCGTATGGAAACAAGAAGGTTGGAGAAAGAAACTAGTTGATTTAGAAGTTTGAAATGGAGAAAAGAGAGTTGATATAACTCTTACACAAGTCGTTGCAGAAGAGAAAGAAGATTGCAGAGGATGTGAAATTATAGTCCATGAAATTTTTTTGTTTTTGATCCAAAGAATATTTAAATTTCAAGAGTTTATCTTGAGTTTGAAAATGAGAAGTTGGGTGAACAATTCAGTTAAATTTAATGTGAATATGGAGACAATTGAACAAGGTTCAATAACTGAAATTTGTGTAGCTAATGGATAGTGTACATCGAGAAGGTCACATGTTCTTGTGTCAAATAAGGAACAATCTTCTTTTGAAATTGAAAATATTCCACTCAGGATATTGGATAAGTGGATGATGAAAACAACAAAGGTGATAGGTATGGAAAATTTCCAAATTCAACAAGTCAAGAAGAGGTGGAAAGATATGCAGGATAGTATAAAGAAAGTGGTTTGGAAACAGAAGATGATGCTGGTGATAAAGTCAAAAATCAAAATATACGACTGAGTACAAGACAATGGAACTAGTGGAGAATACATGAAGTTGAGGTTAAATTTTCTTGAGATGATGACAAGACAACAACACACATATGTACCTAAATTTATGTTTCTTGAAGACATGCTTATGTTGAATATCAGTATAAAAACACTATGCAGTGGAGATTCTCATGACAATAGAGCAAAATGACATCCACAATACAGGGTTTGGCATCTAGGAGAAGGAGAGAATGCAACAAATAAACCTATAATTGGAAAAAGCCAGACAACCATTTGAGAGATGAAGTTTGAGGAAGTTTACAATAAAGGAAATCGGAAGACTCATGAACAAGAGTCCATGACTTATTTCAACTTGGGGAGTCTGATGCAGGAGCATTCTTCAAAGTTCATAAGACTTAAGAGTCGTATCACAAATTTACTAAAGGGAGTGGGTTCCCTTAATTATTTTGTTATTTTCCTAAGTTAGTTGAGATTTAAATGTATTTTGATTAATGAAGAATATATCGTGAGTGGTAGAGATATTAGGGATGAGAGAGTAATCCTAGGAAGAGTGAGGATTTTAGGGATCTAGAGGCTTAATGTAGGATTTGGTTGAGTAAAGAGTTGAATTGAGAGAAGCTTTAGGAAATATTGAGAGATTGTTGGATCTGAACTGAAATTGGTTCATGATTCCTTTTTGTATATATTTGTAATAATTTTGAAACAAAACTGGCAAAAGCGAGGATTGGAGAGGTTGGTTTGAGGTCAGAGGTTGGCTCGAGGTTAGCTCGAGGTTGGTCAAGGTTGGCTAATTAAGGGAGTGAGAGTATGATGAGGTAGAGAGAAGTCATTTTTAATTGTGTGTATTTAGGCCGTAGAGGCTATAGTATTGTAATCAAATTAGATTCAATGATGATTGAGTAGTTATTTATTTATTCTGATTTGTTTAGCCATGGTTTATAAATTCTATGTAATTGTGTAAATTGTAGTGTGTGTGTTGTTTAAATAGAACCGTTATTAATATTTCATAGTGGATTTAGATTCTGTGTGTTAAATAATCAATTGTACAACCAAGGGAATGTCAACGTATAAAAACGAGTGGAGATGGAACACTTGGAAACCGCATAATTATATTGATGAATCATAGACGAGAGTAGCAAAAAGGAATTGTTGGTCACAAAGAGCACAACTATGTTTGTTTTCCTAAGAACTCAGAGGTTTCAGAACATAAGTGAGTAGGAGGAATGGACGGTCACAATCAGGTCGTAGATCTGAAAAGGGAAAGATGAACAAATGAGATTCTGTCGCAAGATCAGTTGGAAGGGTGTGATGCGAAGAAGGGAAAAATAAGTGAGGACTGTTAGATCACATTGCAGATCGACGATGGATGGTTCATCGAAAGATCACATGTCGAAGGTTTCAAATTTTAATGCTACGACACCACAAAGTACGCTATTTTTCTTGTGATGCAGTAAGGGATGAAAGGTACGATGTGGTGAGGGGCAAACACGTGTCCATGTAGCGTAAGAGCGCACACCGCAATATTCACTGTTTAACATTATCGATAAAGGGTTAAGTTTGCGGGAAGTGATTATGATAAGATGAAGAGGTATGGCAGACATTGGATCCTGCAAAGATCTACGACAAAGATTGGTGTCATAGCTTCGCATCGATGATTGTGTTGGTTTCCATTTAAGTTGCAACTTATGTGTGTAGGGATGCAATGAGCCCTGATTTTCTATCATGATGTGGGACCCGAGGATTTGTTTCGCATGCATGTAAAGGGTTCGGGTATGTATAACCTGTTAAAGGCAAGCATTGTTGATTGCTAGTGTATGTATGTTTATAAGTTTCTCAGTAATGAAATCCGTTGAAATTCTTACGACTGTATATGTGGGCCATAAACCATAGGGTCCACAGGGTTGTGTTAAAATGCATTTTCGGCTGCATAAAATTTCACCCAAATCTAAACAAGCTATAGTGTAAAGATCACTAGTAGTAGCAACAAATGCAAACACTAGATCAACATTCCCTTCAACTGAATTAACACTGAAACACTGAATCAATCTTGGCTCACAATTTTTTTCTCTTACTCTCCAAGTCTCTCTCTCTCTCTCTCACCATGTTCTTTGATTTTATCCAAATCTCTCTCTCTCAAGTTTGAATTTCTTCTTTTACAATGCACAAGTAGTAGTAGTCAGGTGAGAAGACATGAAACACATATATAGGAGGAGCAAAAAATTATTTTCATAAAGGAAGAGAAATACACATGCCTTGAGTAAGATTAACATATACCATTTAGGGGAGTGTAAGTCATCCCATTAAGGAGAGAAACACATGCCTCATCAACTTATGCCATTAAGAGAGGTACGCATGCCTTAGTTAAGGAGATTGTAACATATGCATTACAAAGAGTGTAAGAGGAATCTTTTATGACATGATTTTAATGAGTGTAAGAGGAATATACCATGTCTTTAATGAGAGCGTAAGAGAGAGTGTAACATATCATTAAGAGAGAGAGAGAGAGAGAGAGAGAGAGAGAGAGAGAGAGAGAGAGAGAGATTTAGGTAGTGCCATGAGAGTCATAAAGGAGAGAGGTCTGAAGTGATTGAGGTGATGAAGGTAAGGAGACTTGTAATCCATTTTAATAATAATATCGTAGTATTATAAAGAATAATAATAATAATAACATTGATGGTTAAGTCGATATTGAAATATTATGATTGATTAATGATAAGTTAATTGATTTTATTTCAACTATTCTTGATTACCAATAGATGCAAAGTGATTTTGTATTTTTGGAAAGTCATACTTGAGATGCTAGACATGACTTTCTAATTTTAGAAAGTCACGCCAGAATTGTCAAAAATCAGATTTTATTTAAAGAAATTCATCCATGAGCTGTCAATTTTCAACAAGTTATGGTTATGGCCCAGGTAGCCATGGAGTCGAGGCTCGAACTTGGGGTGACCAACTGTTGAAAGACAATGATCAGTGAGGTCTATGACTGGGAGGAATGTCATAGGTCCGTAGCCAACCGACAACATTCGTAGATAAGTATTTCATAATTTTTTATTGTTCTTTCCACTGCATTTACATATGGTTTTGCAATCTTGTGGTTCACTGTGCTCAAAATCATATATTATGCTTAAGTTAAGCATACAATTTTGGTTATACTTGGGAACAATTTAATCAATTAAATGAATCTGGTCAATTCACATAAATGCATATTTCTGGTTTAATTTTGCATAGGGTTTTGTATTTATGGCCTACCTATGTGTGGAAATACTGTTATGGTTAATTTTGTGTATGTATATGTATTATTGGTTATGTTTGAAATGTATATGTATTTTGTGCATTTGGGTATTGGTAGTGTGCGGGAATTATATGCTATGGTTAAATTGCTTATGCTTTTGGTAAAATTTGGAGCAATTTTTGGGTTTGTGTGACTGGAATTTCCAAGAGGTTGCTAGGGATGCTACAATGGTATTAGAGTGCCTAGGTTGCAGTACTAGGCCTGCATGGGCTGTAGACTCTTGAATGGCAGGTGCTAGAACTTAGATTTTTGATACCTATTGCTTGACATAATGCTTGTACAAAATGAATGAAATATTGGATGGTTGTGTTTAGAGGTATTGATGGTGGTCTCACTGTGCATTGTATATGTTTTTTGATTGGATTTAGACACCAAATCATAACACCATTCACTACAACAACAACTACAATGATTAATACTTCCATGATTACAAGGATTCCTTCTAATATAAAGGGATACTTTCAAGGTGTCAATGAAGCATACACCATTGACTGAAACACCTATTAATTCTTGTTGTAGGAATGTATCCACAGGAAAACCCCATCAGAAGGCCATAGATTCCATGCCTAGATGCTCGTCATGGGAGTATTAACCAGTGTAGAAAAAGTCTCCAAAAAGTCGTGATAAAATCAGCGAAGTCTAATTTTTTGGACTAGTCGATTTAATCGGCCGAATTTTTGGCGATTTTTTCCCAATTGAAAAAGTTGGGATTAAATGGAAAAATTTGAGATTAAATCAGGAGGTTTTCCAAAAAATCGTGAGTGAGGTAGTTTATTTAATGACATTTTAATTTTTTTTTGAAAAAATCAGGATTTTATCGAAAAAGTTGAGACCAAATCGGGAGTTTTTCCTAAAAATAGTGAGTCAGGTAGTTTTTTTAATGAATTTTTTAGATTAAAAAAAAAAAGAATATTTTTGCATTTTTTTTATAATTTTGACAAGTTTTTCAAAAACCTCTCGACCCTAACAAATTTTTCAATTTTTGGACCCTTGTCGATTTAATCCCGACTTCAACTTTTTCCACATTGGTATTAACCTAGAGTGTTTTCTTGGTAACTAATCTTGTTAGCATGTATGCTTATTGTGGAAGTATGAAGGGAACATGCCAAGTGTTTGCCAAAATTCCCAAGAAAAATGTGTCCACATGGAATGTTATTTTTAGAGGTTTTGTCAGGGATAGACACTTCTAGGAAGCCCTCAAGCTGTATTACCAAACACAACAAGGAGGACTAAGTGGAGACACACCTTTCCAATTGTCTTCAAGGCATGCGCTGAGATTGTGACCCTGTAGCAAGGCAGGGAAATCCATAGTTACATGGAACACTGCAACTATAGGATATTTTTAAATTATAAATTGTGAAGAGGCATGAAAGCTACTTGATGAAATGGAGCTGGGAAGGTTGAAACCCAATGTGATAATTTGGAGTGTGATGATATCCAAGTATGAGTAGAATGGTCACACCAATAGTGCATTGAGATATTTTCTAAAATGCGGTTGGCCGAAGTGAAATCCGATTCAGTCACTATTGACAGTGCTCTCGCTTCTTGTGCAGAATTGGCGGCGCTGCAATAAAAAAAAATGGATGATGCATATGAAATGTTTGTCAATATCCCAAAGAGGGATCTGATCTCATGGAATGAAATAATTTATTTTTTGAATTTAATGGATATTGTGATGAAGTGATGGGACTCTTTTATCAACTTCAAAATGACAGGAATCAACGCATATGTAATTAGTGCGGTCATTGTGAGATATACTCAATTTGGTCATAGTGTTGAATCCTTGAAACTCTTTAGTTGAATGCAAGTTGTAGAGGTGAATCCTTACTCTGTTACCATAGAAATTAATTTTCCTTTATGTGCTGACTTAGTGGCTTTGTAGTGTGGGTATTGAATGCATGGGCATGAGGAAGATAGCCTAACAATTTTATGAAATAAAATAAGCAGACATTAAGGTAGGCCGTATCAACTTCATTGCTAATTTATCTTCCTATAGCCATGCAGGACTAGTAGATGAAGACTAACATCATTTTGATTGAATTAGTAGAAATTTTGAGGTAAATCCTAAAGTGGATCATCATGCGTGCATGGTTGACCTCCTTATCCACTTGATGCACTTGAATGGAGCACATGTGATATTGTCAAACATCTATGCTACTTCTATGGGATGATGTAGTCAACATGAGAAATATAATGTTAGATAAGAGAATTAAAAAAAAGGAACCAACATCTCATTTTCATAGAGAGCTCGAGCTGCCACTAACTTAGGATTTTTTTAAATATATCATGGAAAATATTTGACAATGTTCTCGAGTTTCAATGATAATACATTATCTTCATTTAAATTTTGCCTATCTGAAACCATGGAGAGGAGAGACATGGAGGAGTTACAATAATGCATACTTCCTCAACAACCCTCAATTTGGCTGGAGATATATAATCATGATAAGCTCCAGGCATTGAACAAGTCTTGGTTGAAGCCTTATTTTGTAAAATATGAATCCATCAGGCAAGTCTTGGGCCAAGTTTGGGACTTCCTTGAGGAATTTTGGCGAATTTTGATATTATTTCCAGATTTTCTACAGTGTTTGGTTATAAAAAAACAATGCAGAAAAAAAAAGGCATTTTGATGGAAACATGCTAGCCTAATGGAGGTCAAAAGTTGGGTTATTGGTTTGAAAAAACGAATTTCATTGTCAGGCAAATTAGATGGAGGAGGGGACAACAAGAGAACATGACAAGTAGTTGCCTCAGGCTTGCATATTTTTTTGGGCTTGTTTATCTATATTCAAGGTGGTTTTGTGGTCAGAGAACCATTGAGGAATGCATAATTTGGTCCTGCATCACATTTTTGGAGGAACTATAATTGTTTTTGGTGGAACTATTTCTTATTCAATTGAGGACTATGTCATGACAAGGCTCAAATAAGAAGGAGATGAATTCAACTGATGATATAGGGATTTTACTAGAGCTTGCAAGGTCTGGAAGACCATGGAAGTGAAAATATGCTTTTAATTTATAGTTAAAATGTGACCAAGCTTAAAAATCAATATGGTTATGGTGCAGAAGGACAAAAAAAGCAACAACAAAAGAAACAAAAAAAAAGTATATCTTGTGCACCTCTAGAAAGCAGTTCTACATTACGTCAAATATAGTGTAGCTATTGAAAAACTCTCATATATGATTGAACATAGGAGGAACATGATCAAAAAATTATTTTATTTCCCATTATTCTCTTCGTTAATGAATTTCATGGCAAGTAAAATCATTGCTTTCTTCTTTTATTTGATCATTATATGGAAGGATTCATGTAGTTGTTTCACAAGGTACCCAAATTTCTTTTGAAGATACAACTATTCAACAAGCCTTGATTAATGATTCCTACCAGATCCTATTACAAATAATACTTGAATATACCATTCCAAAAATTCTCCTCCTTCGAGATTGTAAATCATCATATCTTTTCGTAGGACAAGAACCAATGAGTGATTCTGTAAGAAAGGTTTTTGAGATGCTAGTAAGAGTGTTTAGAAAGCTTCAGGAATTGGAAAGGTGATTCCACAATTGAAGCAAGGTTGACAGGGATGCTTGAAGCCTTGATATAATTTAAGACTTATTGAAATTCTTAGAATTAGTAAATTTTAAAATGGATGGGATCACTTTAACATTACAAAAGCAACATTGAATAAAGAATATTGCAGCGGTTAGGAATAAAGTGTTGGGTGTGGAGCCTGATTATGATTTCTAGATCTGAAGAAAAATATGATTTCAACAGGGTAGTTAGGCAGTGAAGTTTGTGTGACAACTTTCACAGATAAAACTTGGAAGGTCACCAAAGGAGCCCTAGTAATAGAAAAAGGTGAAAATGTTGGTACACTATATTTATGCAATGGTATTTCTAACTCTGTTAATGCTTTAACTTCCAAAGGAGCAGATGTAGTATTATGGCATCATAGGCTTGGAAATATGAGTGAGAAGGGGATGAAGATTTTTCACTCAAGAAATTTGTTGTTGGGTTTGAAGAATATTGATTTGAATTTATGTGAGAATTGTATTTATGGAAAATAGAAGAGAGTCAGATTTCTTAGAGTTGGGAAAGAAAAGAAGAGAGAAAAATTAGAGCTTGTGCATACATATGTATGGGGACCTACTCAGGTATCATGTCTTGGTGGCTATCGTTATTATGTTACTTTTATTTATGATGCAAATAGAAAAACTTGGATTTATTGTATTCAAAATAAATTTGATGTATTTGGTACTTTCGAGAAATGAAGAGCTTTGGTTGAGATTGAGACAGGAAATAAGTTGAAGTGTCTGAGATCAGAAAATGGAGGTGAATATTGTAGCAAAGAGTTTTGTAGGTATTGTTTATAGCATGGAATTTTCAGAGAGAAGATAGTTCCAAGACCACCACCGGAAAATGGTGTGTCAAAACGGATGAACAGAACAATCATGGAGTGTGCAAGGTGCATGAGAATGCATGGAGGATTTACTTTATAATTTTGGGTAAATGTTGTAGATACTGTTGTTTATCTTATAAACAGAGGGCCTTCAATTTCCTTGGATGGTGGTATTCTAGAGGAAGCATGGACAGGTAAAAAGGTAAACTACTCTTTTTTAAAGCCTTTTGGTTGTGAGCCCTTTGTCCATATTAATAAATAAAATAGAAAAACGCTTGAGGAAAAATCAAAGAAATTTACCTTTATTGGATATGGTGTTAATGATTTTGGTTATCGCTTATATGATTATGAAAATCAAAAAATCATTAGGAGCAGAGATGTAATATTCAATGAAAAGGTCTCGTATAAGAATCAACTACAGGAAAAGAAACAGGAAAAATAAAACAAAGAATACACAATTCTTGATGAGATCACAGAAAAAGTAAAGGTGCCTGAAAATAATAATAATCAACAACCAAAACAACAACATGCACCTCAAACACCTGAAAGTGGTGTCAAAATATCTATTAGGATAAGTAGACCCCTTGAACGATACTCTCCTTCATTATATTATTTATTGTTGATTGATTCGAGTGAACCTGAATGTTATGGAGAAGCAATGTACGTTGAAACCAGGAAGAAGTGGGAGCTAGCCATGAAAGAAGAGATGGAATCCTTAATACATAACCAGACTTGGGACTTAGTCAGGTTTCCTGCAGGTAAAACCACATTGCAGAATAAATGGGTTTACAGGCTGAAGGAAGAAGATGGAGGAAAATAGAGGTACAAAGCTAGACTTGTGGTGAAGGGGTTTGCACAATAGAAATGTATTGATTTTGATGAAATATTTTATCTTGTTGTTAAGATGACTTCAATCAGAACTATTTCAAGTCTTGTAGCAGTGAAACATTTGCATCTTAAGTAGTTAGATGTAAAGACAACAT
The DNA here is from genome assembly GCA_034641835.2 of Pinus albicaulis. Classification (NCBI taxonomy): domain Eukaryota; kingdom Viridiplantae; phylum Streptophyta; class Pinopsida; order Pinales; family Pinaceae; genus Pinus; species Pinus albicaulis. The sequence continues at coordinate 230,761,461 of CM076580.1, forward strand.
TTCTCCATGGGGATTTGGAGGAAGAGATCTATATGCAACAACCAGAAGGATATGAGGTCAAAGGGAAATAAAAATTAGTGTGTAGGTTAAAGTAGAGCTTGTATGGCTTAAAATGGACTCCAAGGCAGTGGTATCTAAAATTTGACATGTTTATATCTGAACAAGGTTATACTAGATGTCACTCTGATCGTTGTGTTTATCTAAAAAATCAAAATGATGGCAACTATATTATATTGTTATTGTATGTAGATGAGATGCCTGTTGCAGGGTATAAAATTCGGGAAATTATGCTTTGGTGGTTCAAAAATTTCTCTACAGGGATATGTTGATGCAGATATAGCAGGCGATAGAAACAACAGGAGGAGAACTACACGGTATGTATTTACCATAGGTGGAACAACTGTCAGTTGGGTTTCAAAAATCCTAAGTGTTGTTGCACTTTGAACAACAGAAGCAGAGTATGTTGCTGCTATAGAGGCTAGTAAAGAAATGATTTTGTTAAAAAGGTTTATGGATGAATTGGGTAAGAAGAATGATATGGGCACATCATACAGTGATAGCCAAAGTGCCATTCATCTTGCAAAGAACTCAAAATTTCATTCCAGGACTAAACACATATAGCTCAAGTACCATTTCATACGGTTAGTGTTGGAAGATGGAAAGTTGAAGCTGGAAATGATACACAGTAGCCAAAATCCTGCAGATATGCTAAAAAAAATTGTAACCAAGGAGAAACTAATATTATGCTTAGTTTCAATTGGTATTCAAGTATGATGATGAATACGAGAAACAACCAGGTCCAAAGTGGAGTCATTATCCAACAAATGAAGCAGCAGTGGAGTTGCTACAATCAGTCTCCAAGTGGGAGATTGTTGGGTGTGGAGCCTGATTATCTTCTTTATTTTGTATCATAGTGTTGTACCCCTATTCTAAACAAGGCGGCAACGCCACCCATAATTAAACACCGCTTGGGGGGCGACTGTGACTTTATGAAGCCCCCACCCTTGCAACGGGGTTTTGGGGGGCTGCCCACCCGAAGCTAAAAACATATGTAAAATTGCCTTATAAAGGTATTATAATTTCTAGTCAATCTGGGCCATTCATTAGGCGGATGATTTGATAGTAGAAGTTATGTTTATTTTAAGGTTTTTTTCCCTAGAAGGAAACCCCTCATTTTGTATGAGGGTATTTTATTGCGACTATGTATTGTATGTGTATTCTCAGAGTGAGAAATAGATAGGGAGACTGTGAGAGAGAATAGAGGATATTACAACAGATATGTTGTAGGTTGTGTCTCTTCATTTTGCTGGATAATAAAAAGGAAGGATTGGCTGTTTGAGGTGGACGTAGCCCAAAATGGGTGAAGCACGTATATCTATGTCTCTTTGGTTTTATGTGTTTTTTGTGTTTGTGTTTTCCTCATATTTTATGTGTTGCATTGCTATGTAATATATAATTTTCTATCACAAATATGGATTTGGAGAATCTAGTGATGAATCTTTGTAAAAATGAAATTTTAAAGAATTATCTAGATCATAAAGAATCGTTGTGTTTGTGGAGTCTGCCACAATACCACCAAGTTCATCTCCAAAATTTTCAAGTGAAAAATTATTGTAAGGGAGTATGTTCTTGTGCAATTACTAATAATTGCAGACCATGGAGAAAAGATGTTTATGTTGTGAGCAAAGTTCATTGTACAAATATCAATGGTTCAATATTTTGTTAATATAAGGCCCCAACCAAGTTTCATTATTTTACTTTGTTAACTAAACTAGGTTTTATCAATATATGAAGTACATATGACATTCTAATATCTCACTACAGGTATTTGTACTACCTATTTCTTCTACTCAGGGAAAAAGTTCTAGAAAATATAAATATGATAATAGATCAATGAAGTAGGTGGCAGTACCTCTTATAAGAGAGGAATATTTTGGAATATACAATCATTTAAAATAAAAAATCTGCAGGAGTCCATTTCCAAAAATGGGAAATAATGCTTTCGAAGGTGCATTGGGCAGAATGTTTGTAAGTATTACTACATCATTTAGTTATACTCCTATTGAGTGTGTTAAACAATAGATGAAAATTGGTTTACAATATTGCAACAATTGGTATGTCTATTGGAACTAGAGTTTCCATTTCAAGAGATATATCTCCAAAAACAAGAAAGTAAGATCAAGACAACATATACCACCTAGGTAGACTAGACTAGACCATAAGTAAATAAAATTAAATTCCAAGTTCCAGAAATTTTTAAGTGGTACGCAATAGAATAGGAAGGAATGATTTTAGCTACGTGAAATCAATATCATCATGTTGTGCTAGAGGAAGACTTACATTACATGATCAACTGGGAAAGAGTTGTCAGAGGTATGAATTTTTGTAGAAGTATATTATTGAGAGGCTAGTCTATTGGAAACTGTCAAAGCATTCCAATGCCTGAACCATGTAATCATAGAGGTACCAAAATTGTGGACTGCAACCAATTTTTCTCATTGAATTGTCCTAGTTTGATAACCATTCAAATAAAATATGTTATTGGCTCTACTAATAGTTTTATCAGATGCACATGTACAGGAGAAAAATGATACACTTCCTAATATAGATTTTGTTCATCTAGCCATAAATGAATAATGCTAGAATTGAACTAACCTTATTTGGATGTACATGATGAGTGTCATTAAATATTTCTATGGATGGTGCTCAATAAGTAATAATTTTGATATGGATACATATGGTGTATGAAAAGTATGGTCTTTTGGCTTGAGGGGTCTAGACCTAGGTTCATAGTAGTTGCACTACCAACAAAATCCTTTATTACCGACCCTTTCGCAAACGATCTGTTGCATAAATCGAAGTATCACCTGAGGAAATATTAGGGGATTCTAGAACCAAGTTTCAACATCCAGAGGGAATATTAAGTGTGGCTTTGGGGCTTATCTCTTCTCAAAGCTCAATAAAAGCTTTGCTGAATAAGTAAACTTACTATGAGAGACGATGTTCAATCACTTAGCTATTCTTCCTACACACTGTGCCTTTCTATTTTAACATGCATTATTCATCATATAGCAAAAAAATATAATAATCACGATGCATTTATTGAGTAAATATGTAGATACTAAACCTAACCATGCACAAAAAACTCATAAACATATAACGTGGAAATACACAGAAAATACACAGATATGCCTTCAAGTATTTATTTATTAAGTAATATCATTTACAATCCTTCTCTTCCTATGCACATAACTGCAGGGGCCTGCGCACACAAATGTAGACTTACCAAAGTCTTCATACAAACAACTGCAGTAGCTTTCCCCTTCACCCAAACACAGAAAGGCAATGAAATTACAACATTAATTCATTCATAGGACTTACATATCATATCCTTGAATCACTAAGATATCTCTTTATATAGATTTTCCTTTTACAATACCATGGTCCGAAAACCATGAGAGGATCTCAAACTATTCAAAACAATCCCTTCCCTTTACAAAATAAGGGGCTTTGACCCACCCCAAAGCCCCTAAGCGGTACACACCTCAAAATGCAGACCTTTGACCAAAAATTAGACCTAGGGGGACCCTACCCAACATGCTCCCAACACAAAGATGTGACTCATCTTGAGTCACTCAACTGGTGCACCCTAAGTCTTTGCTTTGATGTGGCTACAAGAATCCTTCAATGACTGAATTGTATCAATGCACTTCTTCTCAGCCTCACGTAATTTTTCCAGCAGATAATATGTAGCTGGCCTTGTTGACTTTAGAAGAATGTCTATGTGTGTTGTAATGTATTCAGTTTTATATCCACTATCTACAACAACTAAATAGCCTCCTATGCCCATATATGCATCCATGCAGAGATGATATGCTCCTTCTTCTGCAGCTCGTTGATCTAACCTTACAAAAAATTACCCTCACGATGATAGGAAAATTGTTGCACTGGTGCTAGGGTCCATGCCATCACCTTATTTTGGTCGAACTGTTACTACTTTTCGTGGATTTCTGCTTCAATTTTCTGCACATGTGGGTCCTCTTGCAATGATGCCCAAATTTCCATAGTGTCTTCAAATATATGGCTTCAGTCCTTGACTATGGTTTCAATACCTTCGAAGGAAACCTTCATATTTGCTTCACGCTGCTCTTGCACCTTTGGTGATATGGATGGATGAAAATTCAATTGTAATTCACTAATTTTCATTTGAAGCTCGAGCTTTAACTTTTCCACTGCATTCTTGGACTCTTTAATTGCAGTGGAAAGCTTTTCAATCTTTTTCTCTCATGTTTCCTCGACTTGAATATGGAGGTCGAGCAACTCACTAGAAGCTAATAATTTCCTCCAATTGCCTCCTTCTTGTTGTTGCATCATTTCAGTCCTACAATACCTTTTTCATGTCATCGTATATGCATTTTTTTTCCTACTTGAACTACTTGATGACCATCACAACACGCTTCTCGCGTACCTGCGATTCTTCTACAACTCCCTGATGAAAATCATGCATCTCCTGGAGGGGAAACGTAACAAGATTGATACTAATTCTTCACAAGTATTGCACGCTCTCATGATCTGTTGCATTTTCAAAATGAAATGCTCCTCCAGGTAATTGTAGAGCACGAAACTCCATTGTTAATTTCATATGCAGGAGTGGCTGCACTGTATGCTTTTCTGGGGCTGCGCTCACTTGAATCATGCTCACTTGATTCCCGCTCGCTTGCATCTTGAAATCATTAAGGCCCTGTTGGACCTCCGACAATATAACCTTTTACTGATCTTCTATGTGACCCCATATTTCGTCAATGACATTCCAGACTTTATCACCAATCTCATCGAGGTCCCCTTTAGTAAGGACCACCAGCTCTGCTCCTACTAAGTGATCGGACTTATGCTTCTTTCATGCACCTCCCATAGTAGGTATCTGTTTATTATTGACAATGAATTGGGGGTATACTATCATTGTTGTATTAGCTAGGGGATCTTTGCCACCATGATCATCCCCTGCAGTGTCTTCTCCATATTTCTCAGCCTCTGTCTCTGTTTCCTACTCGGTTTCTTTCTCTGTATCTTTGGCAATATATTTTATGTGCCCTTTCCATTCCTTGTAACTTTATTCACAGTGGTAGCTTTCCCACTGGTTCCTACCTGCACTAATCTTACTGGATTCAACCAATGGCTCGACCATCAAAGTAGAAATTGCACAAGATACTCATTTGTGACTAAATATGACAGTGGTTTCCTTTCCTATTTAGACTCCATACATACGTGGATGTATACCCAATGAAAATATGCTTTAAATTCTGCAATCCTACGATATTAATGGAACAAAAATGATGATAGCCTCAGCTTTTGGCTCACGACCGTGCGCAAATCCATCTATAATACGACCCAAAATTTCTTGTTCTATATTTCCCAGTTTAGTTCCTTCGAAAACCACAATGAGGCATACCTTGTAGCTTCACATATGTCTGGGTTTTGATTTGTGAATTGCGACTCCTTGGGCTCTCTCCATGCCATCAAATCTATTAAGATAATTAACCACATGTAATGGAATTTCTTTCCATCCTCCTGAGATTCTCGGCAATCATCCAGGAACTCCTTACAAAAATACGAAGCCTAGTTGTATTAGACTCCTTTACTTCACTACGTAGCCAAAGATACAACTGGTGTCGATACCTCCTTTGTTCGACACTTCTGCATAATCTTCCCTGCCATAATATGTGTGGTGAAGCACACAAAATGATCATTAATAGAACTTATATCATACCCTTGAGACTTATTTACTAGGCCATAGTCTACCTTCATCTTATTTGCCACCTTCTTATCCTAATATTTTCCAACAAACACATCAACGAGGTTCAATCATTAGCATGATAGCACAATGATTCATCTCATCAACATCTCGTCAATGGGGATTCTCTCACTCAACCAAAGAAACCCATCATGCACGACGGCCAGTAGTTTTCGCACACATATGGTGTTGTTGTTGCTACAACCGAAATGCATAACATAAAGCATGTTCAGTAGGCCCACTTGTTGAATTCCTGCTACCTACCTAAGTGGTTCGAACTTTGTTAGTCTATATTCTTCATAATATATTGCGCACAAGTATTTTCTAGGCTCGAACTAGGGATACTTTTTCTGATCTTGAAAATCCTAGTCCTCCATATGTAATTGTGGCACCTTCGCCAACAATTCTCCATCAAAGGGTACTTCCTCTGCTATCAAGGGCATAAATATCTTAAAATTTACAGCGTTGGGGTCCTCAACGGCACATATGGTGGCAACCTAGAAATGGGTTCCACATTTTTTGCATCAATATCTTCTAGCCCCTTGGCCACAAATTATTCTTCATATTATTAAACCTCCATTGGCTACTTATTCTTATCCAATCTATCCTTAGTCCGTTGTTCCTTTGTGATTTTCTTCCTAGGTGATTGTCAGACTATGGGGTTCTTCAACTTCTTCGTTTTTGCTTCTCTTGTAGAGGAATGCTTCCTCGACGAACTCGACCCTATCACAAACGATGGTTGTGTGGAAATCATGAGGAAACCTAGCCCTCTCTAGAGAATTTTTTCTTCAATATCTTTTTAAGTCTTTCCAGACATGCAAGGGAACGCTCGTCTCACTCTCAGGTGGAAAAAAACAAGTCTACTTTTCAGTGAGAAAAGTGACTGAATGCGGAGCGGTAAGCAATATCTATAAATTATTTTAATTTAAAACTCCATGATATTATTTAGATTCATCCCATTAATGCATATTTGGTGACAAATTTTCCCAACTAGGCTAATTAAATGAATTTCCCTCACTCCCTTTAATGACAAATTTCTTGTCAAATCAACCGTTTGACCCCCAACTGTAATATTCTGGATGGAATTTTCTAGACCTTCCTTTGTGTCGTAGTCATTCTTGCTTCTTCGTAGTCTCTTTGGACTTCGAATTCCTTCTGAATACTGCGCAAAAAATCTTCTTCGACGAAGAACTCTGCTGGTAGAGTACTTTATAGTCCCATGCTATCTTTCAAATTCTTGGAGCACTAAGACTCTCCACCTTCCATATAGACAATGTGAGGTGCCAGGGATAGAATCGTCCATGTATAGCTTCAACCTGATTCCATTCACTCATCCATAAAACAATTGACCATTAATATTTATGAGTTGAACGGATATGTTCTTGAAAATTTATGGCCCCAACCAATGTGTCTTAAACTTTCCTGGTGTTAGAACTGTAATTTTTCAAATTCTGGTCACTATTGTAATTGTGTCTTTGATCCTTTCTTTTCTCTTAACCTATGGTAGAAGGTCCTGGAGGGTTAAAATTTATTATATTTTTATCATTTTAAAACCAAAATCCAAAGTCCAACACTCAAATTCCATTTAAATCCACTTTAAACCCTCCAAATTCAATTATGTTATGCTTTTTTATCTCACTGTCAGGTTCCTTTGTTACGCTCCTGTAGTGTTTAAACACTTCAAAAATCCTTTGTTACGCTTTGGGCTACTTTATTTATTTATCACTTTTCCTCTTTAAAACCATTAATAGGACCTAATTCATCGAAAATCGCAAATTTTCAGTGCATTCACTTACTCTTGCCTCCTTAAATACCTGATTGCAATAACAGTGGGACCTGCCTACTGCCATGTCATACCGCACTATCGCAGTGCTTTGTGGACCCACCTTACGTTATTTCAAAATTGCCATTCCGCAATCCCTTTTTTATCATCTGCTGTTGCTTCCAAAAAACCCTTGATTGTGATAACACTAGGACCCATTTCCTTGCCACGTCACTTCGCTTATCGCATATCTCAAATCCTATTGCTAACCAGCCATGTTTCCTACTCCGTCTTGTGATTGCGAGACCCCAATGCGATATATCACATTTTTATTCCACCACTTTATTACCGCTTTATATTTCCTGCTCCTAAAAACCCCCGATGTGATTGGTAGGACCCACCTTACCGTCACGTCACTTCGCTTATCGCATATTGAAAATCCTATTGCTAACTGTCCATGTTTCCCCCTTCGATTGTGAAATGTGATAATCCTCCGAATCCAAAATGCGATAATCCTCTGATCCCCGATATGCGATAAGCTCCAATCCCCGATTTGTGATAACCCCTCCGCCTTGCGATTGCGATATATCACATTGCAATTTTGCCCTGATAATGTATTCACTCTGCTCCACTCTGTGATTGCGATTGTGATATATTTTAATGCACTTACTCCTCCCACTTATTATTATTCCACTTAATAACTTCTCCCTATTATTGTTCCATTCCCATGAATTTCGCTTTCTTTCCATTCCCGTGCTTCACTTCACTCCCCTTCACTCTCATCTTGACACCTGGATAGTATCAACATGTTTTTGAAAGCATAGGTAGGATTTTAGAGGCAGTTATAGGTTTTTCAGGAATTTCTGGCAGCACCTATTTTAAAATATTTTGATATCTATCAGAAAATATAAAAACACATCCTCAAAGCTCGAAGACAGATCTATTATCTTGGTCAAGGTATTTATTGTTATTTGAATATTAAAGAATTGTTAAAACAAGAGGTGTTGCTCACTTGAAAGGTGGTTATGTTCTAGTTGGTTACTCCTTTCAGTTAGCTACTCCTACACTTTTGTAGATAATGGTATAGGTGTTCTTTTCAGTTGGTAGATTTCATTTTTTGTGGAGACAATTTTTTTTTCAAGAAACGAGGAGCACTAAACCACCTCAACTCAACGACCTCAAGCTCCATGCTGCCATGATGTGTCTTTATTTCTATTTTAGTTTTCTTTTTATGTTTTGGATAAGCTCTACTATATGTAGAGGGTTGTAATAAAGTCTCAGGAACATATTTGCACTTTTTATGGAGGCTTTTTACATAACTCCTTTTTTTGTATATATATACTGTGTAATGCAAGGAGAAAAGGGTTCATGCATTGTCTATTTCATGGCATACTGTGTGATATATTGAGTATATAATATATCCATATGCACTCTTGAGGAATCAAAAACTGTGTGGTGTGCGTATTTTTTTCCATTCTGTTTTTGCATACTTTATCTGTCTTTCCAGATTTATCATGAAATTTCTATCTTATGTTTTGATTAGTCTTGTGAACCTCCAAGACATATGGATCTATTTTTGTAAGTCTCGTTCCAAGATTTCCCGATTCGGTATGAATTGAAGATTGTTCATAAGCATTCATTGAGGTGGAATTAAATCCTATTTCATGTTTTTATAAGTCTTTTGATCTAGCATGCATGTTAATATGTTTTTTTTAGTCTTGATTCATCAAGTATTCCTGATTCATGAGGTCATGTTAGTTAGAAGCATTCCTTGTAATGGGATTCTTAAAATGTAAAGTGAGATTCTTGTAAGTATTTTAAAAGCATTCTTTCACTATACATTTTAGATCTATAATTTGTGTTACCCTTTCCTCTTAACAATGGGCTTATATTTTACATATCCATTGTTTGTCTTCCATTATTCTAACCATGAAGCTACAAACTCAAACTTGCTACCACATCATGCTCTAGTGCCCTCATATGAATGGAAGATTCCTATCTGCTCAAAACCCATTTTAGTGTGTATGAGTTTCAACCACTTTCCAAAAAAGTCAAATTAAATTATAAGAAAAGCCCTCGAGCTTAAGATGTGTTTGGTTAGGCACATATCACAATCCAAGTGTTGATTCCAGTGCTAACATCTTTTGGTGCATTTCATGGGAGACAAAGGTCTTGAAACAAAGTATTCTTCTGAGTCTTTTGTTTTATTTTTGATGATCAATTCTTGATTGTGAACAAGAATTGAAGACTTGAAGAAGATTGTGATATTTCACCTGGCCCGACTCCATGACAAAGAATCTAGTGGCAGCTCCAAAGTTTTAGAATGTCAGAAGAATTTGCTGCCATCTTAGATCAAAGGTTTTCTCCTTTAAAATTTTCGGCAATTCATGGTTTTCCTAATCCATTTCCTTCTACATATGAATGGAAACATCATATTTTAAGGTTTTTAGGAGATGAATATGAACATCCCGCTAAGTACCTGATTTCATTTCATGAACTTATGAACTTGTTGGATTTCGTTCCTGAAGATGTCCTCATGAAAATATTTGTGTTTTCCCTTGACGGAGATGCGTGCAAATGGTTCTGGTACTTACCTGCTAGTACTATTTCTTCTTTAAGGGAATTTCATGAAATGTTTCATCATTATTGTAAAGGAATATATTCATATGAGTTGTTGCTTGATAGTTGCTGTGAAGAATTTGAGTGTTATTTTTAGAATGATAAAGTAGATTCTTCTAGCAGTGTTATGGAAAATTTTTATGAAGAGTTTGAAAAAGGCATGGATCCAGATCAAATTCATATGGATCCAATTCTTCCTAGTACGTAGGATGAAGAATATGATGAGCATGATGTTCTTCCTTTGGAACCTGATATATTTATGCCATTTAGTTCTGCCAGTTTAAGTGACTGTAATGATTTTTCTATCCAAGAAATTAATCAACAACTTAAAGAAGGTTTTTTTGCCCTTAAATGTAGTAAAACACATGCAGTTAATGAGTTGTGGCAAGGAGGACAAGAGCAACCCGATTTTATTGACATAGCAAATTTTAAACAACAACAACTTGGTCTTTTAGATTAGCTATACATTCCTCATATTTTTCATGATCCGGTTGCTGATTGGATGGATTCATTTTCAGCAGGGGTCTCCAATATAGCATCACTTGAAATGACACACATGGTTTATAGCAGTGAGTACAGGTTTCTAGTTCATTTCTTACTACATATATTATATCCCTTGTGGGTCTTTTAAAACAATTGCATGCAATAGTTTCTCTCTACTAGTTAAATGATTTTATGGTTGCATTGGAAATCAAGTTATACTTGATTAGGCAAGTTTTTAGCCGATTAGGAGTAGGAGGATGAATAAGCTTGCCACTTGAGAATTTCTTTTCAGTTTTAGATTGCAATTTGATTTCCGTATTTTAGTCGTGTTGAAATAAGTTGCAGAATATTGAAATCTAGCTTATGACTCCATTATCCAATGGTTAGGCATGCTGGTATTTTTGAGTTAATGAGTAGAATTGTTGGTTTGGAGAAGAAAGGGCTGGACAAAGCACTGGAAGTACAGTCCTTTAAGCCTCATAGGGAGGACTTCATCCCCAATAGGAGCCATTGTTAACACTGCAATTTTTCAAAGTCTGGTCACTATTGTAGTTGTGCCTTTGAAGGTCCTTGGGGGTTAAAATGTATTAGTTTTTAATCATTTTTAAACCAAAATCCAAAGTCCAATGCTCAAATTCCATTTAAATCAACTTTAAACCCTGAAAATTCAATTATGTTATGCTTTTTTATCTCACCGTCGGGTTCCTTTATTACGCTCCTGTAGCGTTTAAACACTTAAAAACTCAATTGTTATGCTTTGGGCCACTTTATTTATTTATCTCTTTTCATCTTTCAAAACCATTAATAGGATCTACTTCATCACAAATAAAAAATTATTTGTGCATTCACTTACTCCTGCCTCCTTAAATCCCTGATTGCGATAACAGTGGGACCTGCCTATCGCCACGTCATACCACACTACCGTATTGCTTTGTGGACCCACCTTACGTTATTTCACAATCGCCATTTCAGAATCCCTTTGTTATCATCTGCTGCCGCTTCCAAAAAACCCTCAATTGCGATAACACTAGGACCCATTTCCCTGCCACGTCACTTCGCTTATCGCATATCACAAATCGTATTGCTAACCATCCATGTTTCCTACACCGTCCTACGATTGAGATACCCCGATGAGATATATCACATTGCAATTCTGCCACTTTGTTACCACTTTATGTTTCCCACTCCTAAGAACCCCTGATGCGATTGGTAAGACCCATTTTACTGCCACGTCACTTCGCTTATCCATATCACAAATCCTATTTCTAACTATCCATGTTTCCCCCTCTGGTTGCGAAATGCGATAATCCTTCGATTGCAAAATGAGATAATCCTTTGATCCCCAATATGCGATAAGATTAAATCCCAAATTTGTGATAATCCCTCCATCTTGTGATTGCGATATATCACATTGCAGTTATGCCCCAATAATGTATTCAATATGCTCCACTCTATGATTGTGATTGTGATATATTTGAATGCACTTACTCCTCCCAATTATTATTATTCCACTTAATAGCTTCTCCCGCTTATTGTTCCATTCCCACACCTTTAACTTAATTTCCATTCCCACGCTTCACTTCACTCCCCTCCACTCTCATCCTGACACATGGCTAGTATCAATATGCTTTCAAAAGCATAGGCAAGATTTCAGAGGCAGTTACAATTTTTTCAGGAATTTTTGGCAGCACTTGCTTTAAAATATTTTGATATATATATATAATAAAATATAACATCACCTCCTCAAAGCTCGAATACAGATCTCTTATATTGGTCAGGGTATTTATTGTTATTCAAATATCAAAGACATATTAAAACAAGAGGTGCTGCTCACCTGAAAGGTGGTTATCTTCTAGATGGTTACTCCTTTCAGTTAGCTACTCCTACACTTTTTCATATAAGGGTATAGGTGTTCTTTTCAGTTGGTAGATTTCACTTTTTATGGAGACAGTTTTTTTTTTAAGCAACGAGGAGCACTCATCCACATCAACTCAGTCTCCTCGAGCTCCATGCTACCATGATTTGTCTTCATTTCTATTTTAGCTTTCTTTTTATGTTTTGGATAAGCTCTACTATATTTATAGGGTTTTAATAAAGTCTCGAAAACAGATTTTCACTTTCTATGGAGGCTTTTTATAGTACTCCTTTTTTGTATATATAACTTATAATGAAAGGAGAAAAGGATTCATGGGTTGTATATTTCATGGCATACCGTGTGGTATATTGAGTATATAATATATCCAGATGCACTGTTAAGGACTCACAAACTGTGTGGTGTGTGTATTGTTTTCCCTTCTATTTTTACATAATTTATCTCTCTTTCTAGATTTATCATAAAATTTATATTTTATGTTATTATTAGTCTTGTGAACCTCCCAAGTGTTGGGAAAAATACTGAGAGGGGGGGGGGTGAATCAGTATTTAGAGCTTAATGATAAATTTACCTTTTTCTTTATTGAATTCCATACACAACTTTGATGAATGCAACCTGTGTATACATGCGCATATTATAAAAGAAACTTGCCTATACTGATATAATTTAATTGTTAGAAAAATTTTCAGAAGAAATATTTAACTCCACTTATCAGTCATGCATTTGTTTGTTAATAAGTAAATATGTGCAGTAAAAGCAGAATAAACCATCGCACAAGAGAAACACACATGAACACCAATATTTAAGGTGGAAACCCAATTTCAGAGAAAACCACCGCTGTTGTCATCTCTGCCTTCAATATTTATTATATAGAAAACTGCTTAGAATATTGTATTGATGCAGACTCATATCAATACGCAGGCATCTCCCTGCAGAAGGCTGCAACCTTCTCTCGTTTTCTAGCTGCAACTGGAAGGGAGCTACAACCCCCTGATCTCGTTTACCAGCTACTACTGGAAGGGAGCTTCAAACCCCCGATTGGAACACCATCTTCTACTTCCCTACTGAAGGCTTCAACCCTCAGAACCACTTCAGACCACGTTTCATCAATTTTCACACTAGATCAAACAACTTCAACACATCTCTTCATAAGAACAATAATAATAACATTCACCCAATACTTCAATCAAAACAATGAGATCACTGTAATGAGAACTCAGAAATAACCCAGACTTTAGAATCAATATGTAGAATCAAATTCAACCCTGAACATTCATTATCTCAAAAAGCATACACTACTTTTCTTCACTAAACCCACGTGTATACGTGCTTTCCTTAACACCAAATCGCGTATAGATCTGTTTGTATTGTTTTTCAGAATATATTCAGTCTCAGATCTAGATCTGAGTCATTCAATCAAATATCTTTTCAGAATTTCAGAACCTTTGATTAGTCAACCATCATAACACATTTTTTCTTATTCATTGATCAGATTTGTACATAATCAACTTATCAGCATGTTCAGCAATCAAGCAACCCAGATCTATATGAAAACTTCATTAACAAACATCAGAAAGATAAAAACAATAACATAAAACCTCTGCAAAGAGCATTGGAAAACCCTAACTTCCATACGTGCCTTTTCTGAAGCAAACCCACATACATACGTTCTTTTACTGAGACGAACTAGCGTATAGATATGTAAATATTAATTCAACAGAATGTTTTCAGATATATAGATCTTACCCAGATTTCTTCACTCCACTTCAGCAAACATGTGCCAGGTCTCATATTTAATCATCTTTTCAATGGATCATGAAACAACATAGTCATTTCAAGTCTAGATATCTTGATCCATCAATCTATCCAAGGGTGCATCATAACTTCAGATTTATTAATAAAACATAGTTCATCCTATGTAGATATACTTCAGAGAGAAGTATTACTGATAACCCTTACACATGCACACCTTTGCACTATGATCTTCTTCTCCTTATATAGATTTAGCCTTTACCAATACCATGAGTCAAACCTTAGAGCTTCCAATGGTATTCTTGGATGAAATCAAATAGACGACATAGCGCTCAAACCTATGGGCTAATACCATGGTAATGTCCCCTGGTATTATCCTTTTTGAGTGAAAAAAGGCATACGTGACTTGGATCGTTCTCATCTGTGTATATACATGACTTCTCCTATACAAACTTGCGTATACAATCTTTAATATGGATATTACCAAATATTCTGTTGGCATTACACATTTCTTCTGATGGACTCCTGAGCTTCTACTGAAGACATATATTCTATATTTTACCAGAGAGTTACCATCAAGGACAACATATTTAAGACATAGGAATTATATTGCTAACAATCTCCCCCTTTGGACTTGATGATAACCATGATGGTGTTTGATCACTACAACAAATATATATATATAACTATTATTCAAATTCTTCAAACACCCAAAATTCTCTCCCCCTTTGACATCAAGCGCAAAGGGCACTATTTTGACCATGCTCCCTTTGAGTGTATGCTGAATCGTTAAATATTTTCAATGAAGTACATGACTCTATAACTCAACAAAGTATGAAATTTCCTATCACCAAGGACTCATAATTACATCAATGATCCAACCAAGTGGAATTACATATTTGACTTAACTACCCAACCAAGTGGGTTTACAAAGTAGAACAAGTTCGTACATGACTGAATAGAACAATTTACATCATGAGAGTCAACATCCCCTTTTCATCAAATTATAGAAATGATATTTCATTAACAAGACAAAAAGATCTCAAGAGAGAGATCATATATCAAAAACCAATCATAAAGCCAAAAATGTATCCTTTTCAGCAAGACAAGTGATGCATCTTGAACACCTTCAACAACCAATTCATCAAATCATCTTCATCAGAGAATGATATAAAAATATGAGTGTTGGAACAATAACTGATATTACCCAATAGTACCACATCTGTTTTGAGTGTTGACCCAGATAATTTCTGTCAGCAAAACCCATATGCGGTTTTATGCACAAAAACTCATGTATATATGCGATTCACCTTTAAGAAACCTGTGTATCGAACTTAAACTTTTGAAATTAAGTAGATTTGACCAGAGTGGCAGAGACAACTCCCAGCTTCTGTCTGAGATATTTGAATGCTTCCTTGGGAAGAGGTTTAGTAAATATATTAGCAACTTGTTCTTTGGACGGAACATATTCCAATTTAACCTTTTTTTCAAGCACTTGTTCACGTAGGAAGTGATACTTGATAGGAATGTGATTAGTATTAGAATGCATAACAGGATTCTTTGAGATAATAACAGCACTTGTACTACCACATAAAATGGAGATGGGAGGTGAACACTTAATTTGAATGTCTTGTAGAGTCTACATCATCCAAAGGAGTTGAGTGCATCATGATGCGGCAACCACATATTCTGCTTCTGCTATAGGTAAGGCAATAGAAATTTGTTTCTTGCTGAACCAAGATACTAATCGGGGCCCCATATAGAATGCACCACCACTAGTGCCTTTTCGATCATCAACATTTCCAGCCCAATCTGCATTTGTGTAAGCATGAAGAGTGAGCTCGACATTCTTTGGATACCATAGACCAAAGTCTTGAGTCCCTTGTAGATATTTAAATATTCTTTTTACAACCTAAAGATGAGAATCTTTTGGATTGGCTTGGAATCATCCAAGAATCCCAACTGCATGCATGATGTATGGTCTTGTCCCAGTTAGATAAATTAGACTTCCAATCATGGATCTATATTCTGGTTGATACACCATGGGAGAATCATCATGAGAACTGAGGCTACATCCAGTTACCATTGGTGTACTCACAGGTTTGCAGTCTTCCATCCCATACTTCTTCATAATTTTCTTAAGATATTTTTCTTGTGATAAAAATATGCCATTTTTTGCTTGTTGTACTTGTAAGCCAAGAAAGAATGTTAGTTCCCCAAGTAAAGACATTTCAAATTCTTGCTACATAACAGAAGAAAATTTCTGAATCATGGACTCTTCATTACTTCCAAAAATGATGTCATCAACATATACAACTACAATCAAAAGTTTATCATTCTCTATTTTTGTGTATAATTTACTATCAACATATCCCTTTGTAAATCCTTGTTGGTGAAGATATCTATCAAGACGATAATATCATGCCCGAGGAGCTTGCTTGAGACCATATAAAGCCTTTTTAAGTTTGCAAACAAGTTTTTCATCATATCCCAGAATGAATCCTTCTGGTTGTTCTATATAAAATTCTTCTTCTAGATTCTCATTAAGAAAGGTAGATTTAACATCCATTTGATAAACTTCGATTTGTTGAAAACTTGAAAAAGCAAGAAACATTCTTATGGCTTCAAGTCTAGCTACAGAAGAAAATGTTTCTTCAAAGTCTATACCTTCATGTTGAGCATACCCTTTTCAAACAAGTCTAGCTTTGTTTCTAATGACATCTCTATTTTCATTTAACTTGTTTTTGAATATCCATTTTGTTCCAATTACATTTTTATCATGAGGCCTTGGAACCAATTCCCAAGTATGATTCTTTTCAATCTGATCAAGTTCTTCATTCATGGCTTGAATCCAACATTCATCTTTGCTAGCTTGATTGAAATTCTGTGGTTCAATAGTGGATAGAAATGCTAGATAGCTAGGAGATCCTACAATATTTCTTCTTGTTTGGACACCTGATCCCTTTTCTCCCAAAATTTGAAATTCTGGATGATTCTTTTGTACGTACCTAGATGGATCATTTTCAGATAGATCTTATTCTAATGCTTCATTGGGTTCACCTTCTATATTGTTGCTATTTGATGTAGGAAGATATACATCATCATCATCTTCATTTGTTGTTGTTATTTCCTTTTTAGGAGCTGAGAGAGACTCATGAATTACAACATCAATACATTCAACAATATTTTGAAGTCTTTTATTGTAACATTTATATGCTTTACTTCTAGAAGAGTAACTAAGAAATATTCCTTCATCTGCTCTAGGTTCAAACTTACCAAGTTTTTCATCATTGTTCTTGATAAAACATTTGCTTCTGAAAAATCTAAAATGCTTTATGATGGGAAGATTTCCATACCAGAGTTCATAAGGAGTTTTATCACTGTTCACCCAAACATGAGCCTTGTTCAAAATATTTACCACAGTATTTGCTGCTTCTCCCCAAAAGGTATCAGGAGTTCCAGATTCATCAAGCATAGCCTGAGCCATTTTTTGAATTGTTCTATTCATCCTTTCTGCCACGCCATTTTGTTATGGGGTTAAAACTATATAAAGATATATTTTTATGCCATGATGTTCACAAAAATCAAAGAATTCATCTGATATATATTCTCCTCATCGATAAGATCTGAGACATTTGATTTTTAGATCTAATTCATTTTCAACCTGAGCTTTGAAGATCTTAAATTTTTCAAATGCTTCATCTTTATGTTTCAGTAAATTGATCCAACACATTCTAGAGAAGTCATCAATAAATATAATATAGTCTTTTTCTCCACAAGGTGACTTGTTCCTTACAGAACCACATAGATCAGTATGTATAAGTTCAAGAGGCTTACTTGCTGATCCTTCTTTAGCATTGAATTGCACCCTGATTTGCTTACCAAATTGGCATGATTTGCATATGGTACTTTCAGGTAGGGTGATGCTGAGAAGATCATGAATTGCTTTGAGTCTACTGGATTTTCTTATTTGAGAGAAGCTCAAATGTCCCAACCTTCTGTGCCATAACCAATTTTATGAAGATTTACCCAAGTAACATTTTTCTTGGCCACCTTTCAATACAAACATATTTCTTGGTGTTCTAGTTCCTTTTATTATCATTTTTCTTGTATCAAGTTCACGTACTATACATTCTTTTGAACTAAAGACAAATTCATTTCCTTGATCACACATTTGACTCACACTTAGCAGATTGTGTTTTAATCCATCCACATACATAACATTGTTATCTTTCACCTTTTGTTTTAGAAAAACATAACCTTTTCCTTTAATGACAACTGGAGAGTCATTTCCAAAAGTAACATTATTTTCTTTCTCTAGATCATTATATGAAAGGAGTTTATTTCTGTCACCTATCATGTGTTTTGAGCATCTGCTATCAATGTAACATTGATTTTCTTCCCCTTATGAAAATAAAGCTATGCCACAACTTTCAACCTGTAAGTATTTCTTTCTCCAAGCCTAGGAATTTGAAGGTATATGTTCTTTTGGCTGAAGTTTTCTCTTGCATTCAGATTCTTCATGACTAAAGTTATTGCAATGAGCACATTCAATTTCATTTTGAAAAGGAGAAAAACTGTTATAAGTATTCTTCTTTATTCTAGTCTCATTTATTTGTTTTCTTGCTTCTCTGGTCATGATGGTTTTGTATGCAACACATTGAGTAGCCTTATGACCAAAATTATGACATGAGAAACATTTTCCATTAAATAATTTTTTTTTTTGATCATGAAACCTTTTATTTATGTTTACCTGTTGACTGATATTTCTGTTTTTGTTGTTCTTCCTTGTATTAAAATGGTCATGCTTTACATGAGCAGTTTCTTTGTTCTTTTTCCTAGAGACATAATTTTGTAGGCTGGCTTTAGCTACATTTAGATAACTTGGTTCTGAAGACTGAGATGATTCTCCAATATGTCCAAGACCTATCTTTATAAGAGGAGAGCGTCGTACCTTGATAATTTCATATAAGGTTTTAGATCCTTTAGCAAATCTAAGATTTAAAGTTTTCACTTTCTCAATTTCCTTCCTTAGACTTATTATTTCACATTCTAATTTCTCATTGTGCTTCTCCTTTTCCATAAGTTGACTTTTTAGAGCATCTATGGTGACCTTGTTTTCTTCCAAACATATTTTGAGAAGATTTATTTATTTAAGAAAGTCATTTTCTTCTAATGCATCCATAAAAATATCGCTAGAGTCCTTTTCAAAAGCCATGAGTAGTCTAATATCTTGATCATATTCTCCTTCTTCACTATTTGATAGACCATCACTATCTTCATGAGTATAATAGCTTTTTCTATTCATAAATTTTTTCTTATTTCCTTTAGCCACTTCCTTTCCCTTTTCATGGCTATCTTTATGGGGACATTTAGCAGCATAATGACCAACTCTTCCACAAGAAAAAAATTTAAAAGGAAGCTTACCTTTGAACCTTCCAGTGCCAAGTTGTAACTTCTTTAAAAAATTTATCTCATCTTCTTCTGAACCATAACCTGATCCTTCTTGTTCTTCTACCTCCTTTCCTTTTGCAGTAGCCCTAAAAACAAATTATTTGACTTCAGATGGACCTCCTTTTCTCATTTCACAAGAAGTAAAAATCCCATGAAGTTGAACTATAGTAAGAGTTTGTAGATCCTACTTCTCTTCAATAGCAGACACTTTTGACTCAAATTTGGGAGTTAGAGATCTTAAAACCTTTTCTACCAGAGTAGTGTCAGATATGGTTTCACCCAGATTTCGCATATGATTTACAATATCATCTAGACGTAAAAAGAAACTGGAAATGATTTCCTCATTATGCATTATGAGTTTTTCATATTGAATTCTGAGAGTTTGGAGTTTAGCACTTTTTACCTTGGCATCACCTTCATAGCTTAGAATGATTTTGTCCCATATCTCCTTTGTTGTATTTAACTGCATGACTTTGACAAATTCTGATTCAGTCAAACTTCCCAATAATGCATTGACAACCTTTTCATTGGCTTCATAGTTCTTTCTTGCTATTGCATTTGTTGGAACGGAAGATGGATATTGATAAAATCCTTCAACTATAGCCCATATGTCTGCTCCAAGAGATTGAAGATAGGATCTTTTGATTGCTCATCTTGGCTGATCTTCCTTCTAGCGATTAAGCTTCTTTAGAAGGACCTGCTCTGATACCAATTGCCGGGAAAAATACTGAGGGGGGGGGGGTGAATCAGTATTTAGAGATTAATGATAATTTTACCTTTTTCTTTACTGAATTCCATACGCAACTTTGATGAACGCAAATCGCTTATACACGAAAATATTTTAAAAGAAACTTGCATATACTGATATTATTTTATTGTTAGAAAAATTTTCAGAAACAATCCTTAACTCGGCTTATCACTCATGTATCTGTTCGTTAATCAGTAAATATGTGTAGTAATAGTAGAATAAATCATCACACAAGAGCAACACACATGAACACCAAGGTTTAAGGTGGAAACCCAATTCGGAAGAAAACCACCGCTACTATCGTCTCTATCTTCAATATTTATTATATGGAAAAATTCTTACAATATTGTACTGATGCAGACTCATATCAGTATGCAGGCATCTACCTGCAGAAGACTGCAACCTTCTCTCGTTTTCCAGTTGAAACTAGAAGGGAGCTATAACCCCCTGATCTCCTCTACCAGCTACTACTGGAAGGGAGCTTCAACCCCCTGATCAGAACACTGGCTTCTACTGGTAAGAAACTTCTACTTCCCTACTGAAGGCTTCAACCCTCAGAACCACTGCAGACCACGTTTCATCAATTTTCATACTGGATCAAACAGCTTCAACACATCTCTTCATCAGAACAATAATAATAACCTTCACCCAATACTTCAATTAGAACAGTGGGATCATTGTGATGAGAACTTAGAAATAACCTAGACTTTAGAATCAATATGCAGAATCAAATTCAACCCTGAACATTCATTATCTCAAAAAGAATATGCTACTTTGCTTCACTAAACCCGCATGTATACTTGCTTTCCTTAACACCAACTCGCGTATAGATTTATTAGGGGAATTTTGAGGTCTAAAATGGGCCTCCTAAGGAAAATGTACAATCAAAATTCACTTTATGAGAACCAATCACATTTTAGGGGATGACATCATCCCTAATGGTTGCGGTGGTATTGCTTGAGTTAGAGGTACTTACTTGTCACATTCTCAATGGTGGATAAAAACTCATGGTTAACCATGGTAGTGCTCTAAGTACATTTAAAGTCAAAGTAAAGTACTCATAATAAACGTCATTTCACACTTTTTGAATAAAGTTCATACATAAAATAAAATATTACATTTATTATATCATTTTTATATAGTACATTAATTACATGTTATTATACAATTTAAATAATATAATTTTTAATTAATAACATATTATATAATTAATAAATTATGAATTTATATTTATATTTTATTTTATGTTACCTAAGTACAAAGGAAAAATGTATTAGTTGTTCAATGATAATGACTTTTTCTTGAAAAATTCAATCTTATTTATAGTCACATCAATACAATTTTTTTATTAATTTTATTTTGGTACAACTTTTGAATTGAATTTAACCATGGTTACATGGATTGTGGTTCAAAAAGTGAATTGAAAATTCATAAATATTATTTTATTGATTTAGCTATTATTTTATTATTTCCTTAGGAGGCCCATTTTAGACCTCAAAATTCCCCTAATGTGTGAATACTGTTTTTTAGAATATATTCAATATTAGATCTAGATCTGAGTCATTCAGTTAGATATCTTTTCAGAATTGTAGAACCCTTGATCATTCAGTCATCATAACACATTTTTTCTTATTCGTTGATCAAATTTGTACATAATCAACTTAGCAACATCTTCAACAATCAAGCAACCTAGATCTATATGAATACTTCATTAACAGACATCAGAAAGATAGCAGCAATAATAGAAAACCTCTGCAACGAGCTTCAGAGAACCCTAACTTCCATACACATCTTTTCTAAAGCAAACCTGCGTATAAACGTGCTTTTACTGAGACGAACTAGCATATAGATCTGTAAATATTAATTCAGCAAAATGTTTTTAGATCTATAGATCTTACCTAGATTTCTTCACTTCACTTTAGCAAACATGAGCTAGGTCTCAGATCTAATCATCTCTTCAATGGATCATGCAAGAACATAGTCATTTCAGGTCTAGAGAGCTTGATCCATCAATCTATCCAAGGGTGCATCATAACTTCAGATTTATTAATAAAACAGAGTTCATCCTATGCAGATATACTTCATAGAGAAGTATTAGTGATAAGCCTTACACATGCACACCTTTGCACTATGATATTCTTCTATAGGTTTAGCCTTTACCAATACCATGAGTCAAAACCACATAGATGTCGGTGGTATTCTTGGATGAAATCAAATAGACGACATGGCACTCAAACATGTGGGATAATATCATGGTAATGCCCCCTGGTATTATCCTTTTGGAGCACAAAAAGGCATACATGGCTTGGATCATGCTTATCCACGTATATACATGACTTCTCCTGTACAAAACCACATATACAATCTTCATTATGGATATTACCAAATATTCTACTGGCATTACACATTTCTTCTGATGGAATCCTGAGCTTCTACTGAAGAAATATATTCCATATTTTACCAGAAAGTTGCCATCAAGGACAACATATTTGAGACATAGGAACACAAGACATATGGATATGTTTTTATAAGTCTTGTTCCAATCTTTCATGATTCAGTATGAATTGAAGATTGTTCATAAGAATTCCTTGAGGTGGAATTAAATCTTGTTTCATATTTTTATAAGTATTTTGATCTAGCATGCATGTTAATCTATTTTTTTTAGTATTGATTCATCAATCATTCTTGATTCATGAGGTCATGTTAGTCAGAAGCATTCGTTGTAATGGGATTCTTAAAATGTAAAGTGAGATTCTTGTAATTCTTTTAAAATAATTCTTTCACTATAAATTTTAGTTCTAGAATTTGTATTATGCTTTCCTCTTTGTAGTGGGCTTCTCTTTTACATATCCATTGTTTGTCTTCCATTCTTCTAACCACCAGACTAGAAACTAAAAAATTGCTACCATATCATACACCAGTGCCCTCATATGCATGAGATATTCTTATTTGCTCAAAACCTGTTTCAGTGTGTATGAGTTTCAACCACTTTCAAAAAAAACAAATCAAATTATAAGAAAATCCCTTGAGCTTAAGATGTGTCTAGTCAGGAAATTGTCACAATCCAAGTGCCGATTTCAGTGCTAAAACCTGAGAACTTCGCAAACTTGCTATCATACATCAACACTGAGAATCCTTCCTTGAATATTTTCTGCTTGATATTCCTATCATGCCAATATTTTTCCCTTGATTTTTGTACTTGATGATGATATCTTGGAATAAATCTATCTTCCTCAAGAGCAAGCAAGTGTTCTAGCCTTTCTTCCTTGATATCACTGTCTTCCATGTATGTTACTACTGCAATTATTAGATTAGGTACAATATATTCCATAGGCATAATTGTTTCCTGTCCATAAACCAACCTAAAGGGTGTATGTCCTATCAACTTCTTGCATATTATTCTATATGCCCATAATACCACTAGAATTCTGAAATCCCAATCATTCATTTTGACATTGCATACCTTGGTTAGAGAATTCTTCAATATTTTTTTAAAAGCTTCAATTGTTCTGTTTGCATGAGGGTGATAAGTGTGCTCTTGTGATGATTCATTCAGAATTCCTCAATCAACGCTTCAATGGTATGATGCAAGAAATGAAACCCTGTGTCACTCATCAAAATCTTCGAACACCCAAATCTAGACAAAATATACTCAACTATGAACCGCACAACAATATCTGCGGTGCAATCCTTTATTGTGTTAGATTCAACCCATCAGGTCAGGTAATCTGTGGCAATGATAATGTACCTCTTGCTAGTCTTCTTCCCTGGTGGATTGATTTGTACAACAAATTCTATGGCCCACTTATCAAATGCTTGCAATGTCACTTATGGATTCAAGGGAATTTCATCTCTACTAGATGGTCCTCCTATTCCTTAACAAGCATAACAGGATCTATAATATTCATTTGCATCCTTGTGCAATGTAAGCCACCATAAGCCGACTCTCAAAATCATCCGCGAAGTGTATTTTCTTGCATAATGTCCTCCTACAACTCCGCCATGAGCTTCTTCTATAATGCTCTACCTTTCATGCTCAAAGACATATATATGCAGTATTTCATCTGGCCCCATTTTATATAGATGTCCTGCAATCAAAGAAATTATTTTTCTTTAACTACCAACGCCATTTTCTACTACGTATTATATCCCACAGGTGCCATCCCTATGATAACAAACTGAATAATGTCTGAAAAGTGATAATCTAGAAACCTTATAGAAAATAGTTGTGCATCGGACATGTTCTCTTCAATGTTTTTGGGTTCTTCGCCTGTCTCAATCCTCAATAGATGATCAGGTCTAGTGTTCAGTCTTCCTGTCTTAACTATAACTTAAAAATCATATTCCTGGAAAAACAATAGCCATCTGCAAATCCCCCCCCCCCACGACAAGCTTCTTCACAAAGTATTTCAGCGTAGAGTAATCAGTGAAAATTTTGAATTTAGCTCCTTATAAGTAATGCCTGAATTTCTATAGCGCATATACCATAGCCAAACATTCGTGCTTTGTTGTGGAATAATTCCTTTCTGCCTTAGAAAATTTCCTGCTCGCAAAATATATGGAGTGATCAATATCCCCATCACATGGATGTGTTAATACTAAACCCAAAGCTATGCAATAAGCATCAACTTGTACATGAAACTCCTTATTCTAGTCCAAAAAATCTAGAATTGGAGCAGTGACCATATTCTCCTTTAGTATACCCAGGCTCTTTTGGCATTCATCATCCCAACTGTAAGTAACATCCTTCTTTAGCATCTTTTCCATCGACATAGTTATCTGTGCATATGCCTTTATAAACTTCCTATAGTAGCCAATATGTCCCACTATTGTGCACAATTATTTTAATGACTTAGGTGGTTCCAAGTTCACAATAACATAAATCTTCATGGGGTATACCATCAATGCTTGTCTACAAACAAGATGCCCCAATAGTATACCAAAAGGTACACAAAAGATAGATTTCTTCAAGTTCAATGATATTTTATACTGCCTACATGTGTCCAACATCAGCCTTAAGTTTTCTACATGTTTCTTCAACAGTCAAAAGACTATCCAATCATAAAAATAAACCTCCAAGAACTTGTGTACATACTACTTAAAATCTTCTACTACTACTCTAGAGAATATTATAGGAGCATTTTTCAATCCAAAAGGCATGAATGTATACTGAAAAAATCTCCATTCAGTGGAAAAAGTTTTCTTACTCTTGTCTTCTAGTGCAATTCTAATATGATGGTACCATGAAAATCCATCTGTAAAAGAGTATGCCTCTTACCCTCCAACATTCTCCAAAACTTCAACTGTTAAAGGTGTAGGGAATGGGTCATGCACACATGCATCATTTAGCTTCCTTAAATCAATACAAATTCTGATCTCACTTTTTTATTCTTCTCCAAGACAACCGTAGGACTTACCCATTCATATTCCTCAACAGGTTCAATTATTCCAGCCTTAAGCATCATGTCCAATTATTCCTTCACTTTTTCCTTATATTTTGGGTTCAGCCTATATGGTCATTGTTTTACAAGATTCACATTTGGCTTCAGATTAATCCTCATAACTCTGAGGTCTCCTACAATTCCCTTCAGTTTGGAGAAATTAGTGGGAAAGAGCTCCTTATATTAATTCAAAAACTCTGCACATTTCTAACTATGTCTGCATCCAAATAATCTCTAATGAGCGTGAGCTTTGGTTCCTCTTTTGTCTGTGTCTTCAAATTCTATTTATTCAGCAACTGTGTTATGTCTAATATCTCTAGTTCTAGTCCAAAAACCTTGTGTTGTTCTTTTGGTTCTGGAATATTAACATTGCGCACATCTTCCTCGTCTTCTTCCACTGTTAGATTATAACATTCTATAGCAAGCTCCAATTGCGTGGCCCAAGCAGTCCGTGTCTAGTTTGGCTCAGTTGGAGTCTTGAAAATATTCGTGTGGAATACTTGAAGAGCTTCGTCAATGTACTGACATTCATATTTAGAACTAAAAGTCATTATAAATCCTTCGACAAAGTCCTCCTAATTTGTTGTTCCATGTCGCATCTCAGTTTCAAGATACCACTTCATAGGTATCCTTTCTAATGTGTGAATGAATGTATGTACTCATTCCAATGTTGGACCTTCACCCCACATCGTAGTCCATTGGAAATATTTCGTTGAGGGTCATCCTTTCCATCATACTTTGCTTCAAGTCTAGTTTTTACTTGACCAAATCTGATCTTCATAAATCTGCGGTATTCTCTCCAACTTCCAATGTTTCCCTTATGCTTACCCCACCATCTAGTGGGTATAGATATTAGTGTGACATCTAGAACTTGAAACGTTTGTTCTTCAGGTAATGCTTCTTAAAATTTATCAAGAAAAAAATTGACATCTCCTACCCCATCATAGTACGACAAATTACATACCTTTGTAGTGATGTAGTGAAGTGGCCTTGTAATGTTGTTACATCACCTAGTGGAAACTTTGTGCAACCTATTTTGCTAATGCTTCATTTCTTCATCAGAATCTGAAATGTAGGAATTTTCCTTCTCCCAACTTAGCTTTCCATTTCCAGTAGGGTTGATCCAATCTTCGTTGTCCGCAGTTAACTTATTGATATTTTTGATATCCCCTTCACAGTATTCATCACAAGAAAACTCTGTGTACCGCACTCCTTCGGATGGGTCTAGAGGAACAATGAACCTCAAATCTCCTTGCTCAAATGCCATATTTCTCCTCTTTATATAAATTATTGCATCGATATCTAAAGCCCAATCCAATCCAAGCAACATTGGATATGGATTTCTATCATATACAATCTCAATAACTTCAAAATTTGCCATCGCATGCACTCCTTCAATGTCTACTACTATACCAACCAATCTTCCCATAGGAATAATATTTTGTTGATTAGCCATTCTCAACTAGATTGGCAACCATTCTTGCTTTTGCCATCCCATTCATTCCCATGTTTTTTTTGGAAATACATTGGCATCTGATCCCATATCAAGAATTACCTGATCCATGTCGTAGTCCCCAATCTTCATAGTTAACCTAATTTCTCTGCCTGTCCTCTTCTTATGCCGATGTAACTTATTTATTATGCATGGCTCACTGCGTAGCTCTTATATTTTAGCACATGAGTCTTTTAGCTTCTCGAGACTTGATACAACCTTCTGATCTCACAACAACTTCATTTAGGTTTTCAAAAATGATTTCAATATGTTTGGATCAAACTCCTTTGTCATAGATACAACTTCATAATTTTTCTTCTAATGTATCAACTTCTATTGAGGTTGTGGCTATGTCCTAGATGTTGAAGCTCCAGGGTCCATGAAACTATTCTTCACCTCCAAAAACGTCTCCTTTTCTCTTTCCATATTGAACCCAATTTTATTATCTCTAGATTTTCGGACCCATGCGTCCTCCATAGGATTCTTACCTAATACATTATCTTCCCCTATGGCAGTGCCACTTTGGGTTACTATGTTGACACTAGGCTCTTCTTCACGTGGCTCTCCAGTCATCATCTGCAAGTTTTTCATGGGCTGTAGAGTGCTTTTATCCTGCATCTTTTCTATTAGAAAATGATAATATTCTATTACATGATCAAAAGCTCTACAATACCTGCACAAGGGGGATGTAGGATTCTGAAAATACCTTGTGAAGTGTCCAACGTTTCCACATCTGTAAAAAATAATTTGACCTTGTCCTTGACCAATGCCTCCTCCTTGTCCTCATGCTCAACCTTGGAATCATCCGCGCCCTGTAGGGGAACCATTATCTTCATGCAAATTCCATTCAACTTGCATTATATTTTCACTTGCAGTCTGCTCTAACATTAAATCATAGCTGTGAAAATCCCTTTCCTCATGCCCTACAGAGAAACAAAAGTTACAAAACAACTCCTTTGACGTCTGCACATTCTTCTACACTAAATAGAATTCTTCCATGTAATGTCGACCAGACACTTTACATAGGTAACACCATACATTTTTTCCTGGGTGCAATGGATTAGGCTCACCACTATTGATGTAATCTCTAAATATAGGGCACTTTCCTTTATAATGGCCTTCTACCTTACATTTGATACACCATTATTTTGGGTGAATTTCTGATCAGAATTCCTTACCCTTCTTCAACTCTTGCAACTCAAAATGCATTGTTTCTATTTGGTTTGAATCTACTGAACACCTACTTAGGTGTCTACAATGGGAAAAGATTCCAACTTCATAGCAATTTCTATAGCTTCAGCCTATGTTGATATATTCTGTTGTGTTAATGGAAATATGATATGTGACAATAACACATCTATGAACCACTCATTAAGGTGCTCATCAGAAATTAGGAAGCTCACTTGGCTTAGTAACATCTTGAACCTTTGATCTATGTTCCAAACAGATTCAGTTACCATTTTCTTGATATCTTTTATCTTTGTAATACATTGCAACTGCGATTTTGGCTTCTTAAATTCAACATTCAACGCTATCTTTGGAGACTCATCCAACGTGGCAGCTGAATGCGCCACGGAGTACTTCATATAAAAATACAATGCCCTTTCTTGCAGTGATGCGACGAGTTGTGCCTGATTCATATCATCATTTTCAAGATGTCACGCTCTCGATACTACTTCAGTGAAAAACCAAAATTTTTCAGGATCCTCTGATCCCATACCTTTGAAAATAGGCATTTTAGCTTCATTAGAAATATCTCCTAGGGGAGGGGGTGGTGGAGGTGGAGGTGGAGGTGGAGGTGGAGGTGGAGTATGGGGATGGGGATGAGGTGGGATGGGAGTAGCGGGATGGGGAATCCAAAAGGCGCCTCGATGATTTCCAAATTCTAACTAAGACACACTTCTAGGGGTTGTGGGGTTACTTTATCGTTCTTTTTTTCTTCAGATCTAAACAACGGACTGCATTCTATCTCAACATAATTGTCATGATCTACCCTAAATATTTTACCACTTGATGGAGATCCAAGCTTACCCCTTCCAAACATTAATATGATTGCATGTGTAGTACACCCTTTTCACATAAAAGCATCTTAATCCACAACTTTAAATAATTCAAGTACTTACCTCCCAGTCCCTTGAAAATGTTTTCTCAACTTCCTTGTAAGATACGTAGGTGTCTATGGTGAAATTAGTTGTAAATCCTCCCAAAATACTATTGATCCAGAAATCAACAGCTCTTGATATATTGTTATCATACTCCTTGAGTTGCTGCAACAATTCAGGGCTCCACACAGTAGGCTCGTCGTGCTTAAAACATGTCTTATTTTTAGCTAATCTTGAAATCCCTTCATACAACTCATTTGTGAATGAGAAAAAGAAAATCTAGTGCTAATCTGTAAAAATATTTTTTTTTGCAACCACTTTTCAGTTGACAGTCACCAATTTCTATTGTCTTGAATTGCAAATTCTTGCTCCTTCAAATCTACCAAATATTGAATCTCTTTTCTGGTCAGATGCCACATCCACATATCCCTCACTCTTCAAATCTCGGTCCCAGCAACAGAATCATTTGTTGGATTGAGGGGGTCTAGACCCAGGTTTAGAGTAGTTGTGCTTCCAATGAAACGCTCTATTATCGACCCTTTCGGCAATGATCTATTGTGCAGACTGAGGTCTCACCCGAGGCAATATCAGGGGATGATAGAACCAGGTTTCTGCATCCAGAGGGACTATGGTGTGTGGCTTTGAGGCTTATCTCATTTCAGGGCTGAATCAGAGATTTTTTGAACCAGTAAACTCACTACAAGAGACATTGTTCAATCACTTAGCTATTCTTTCTGCGCACTACGCCTTTTTATTTTAACATGCATTAATCATCATATAACACAAAAATATAATATTTGCAAAGCATTTATTGAGTAAATATTCAAAAACAAACCTTAATCATGCACGAACAAATCATAAACCTATAACGTGGAAATACACATAAAATACATAGATATTCCTTCTAGTATTTCTTTATTAAGTAAGATCCTTCAATTACAATCCTTCTCACCCTGCGCACACAACTACAGGGGCCTGTGCACACATCTGTAGAATTACCAAGGTCTCTACACACACAAATGTAGGACCTTCCCCTTCACCCAAACACAGAAGATAATGCAATTACACACTCAATTCATGCATATCACTTACATATCATATCCTTGACTCATTAAGATAACTCTTTATATAACTTTTCCTTTTACAATACCATTGTCTGAAAACCATGGTTGGAGCTCAAAATATTCAAAACAATCCCTTCCCTTTACAAAATAAGGGGCTTTGACCCACCCTAAAGCCCCTACGGCTCGTAACATCTGCACGAAGTGAGATTCGCTCCTCAAAATGCAGACCTTTGACCAAAACTTAGACCTAGTAGGACCCTACCCAACACGGTCTCATAACATTATACTGCTACTCAATAAAATGTGTACCTTGCCACTAGTGTTTCTTGAAGGTATGATGAAGGTAGCAATGATTTTGAAGAGGATGCATATGAATTTGATCTCATTGAATGCATATGAATATGCTCAGTATAGATCAAATGACTATGGTTAAATGCAATCTTGACATTGATGGACAAACTTATGTGTTTGAAAGACATGAATGTCAACAAGGGTGTTATGGATTGAGTGTTGTTTAGGGGCTGTTAGTTTTAAAATTTCATATGCACATCAATATCTCAATGTGAAACAATTACGGTCAGCAATTATTTTGACTAGTATACTTGAACGGTGGCCACAACTGCATACATAACTTCCTAACTTATTTCATCTACCTAAGATTCAAAGTGGTATTACATCTTATAACTTGTTGAAATGATCGGGCACCCAAATACACTTCTACCATGAATAATGATTCATCAATATATAGGTTGAACATAAGGCACATTCATGGAAGGTGCTACAACCTGGTTAGAAGCATGTTAAATATTTTGAAGAGGTGGGTAATAACCACTAAAAATATAAAATTTGAGCATAATAAATAACATATACAAAGAACGACAAAATGAAAATTATTCCTACTTAGCAGTTGCATTCATATAATCTCACTCTCTCTAAGACAACCCAACAATGAACACACCCTCAGGTTTATAATAAGAAAAAGTTATAGATATGCCATGGAATGGTAGCAACAATATAGGGTGCAAGTGGATAGTGAGGAAAAATTTCTCAAGACCATAAAATTCACATAGATCAAGGGAAGAAATAAGGCAAGATGAATTGCTTGAGGGCCTGGAGGGTACCTAGAGGCCTTGGAAGAGTAGCATGAACTCTTGGAGCCACAGACTCTAGAAAAATTCCTATCCAACAATAAGCGATCCTTGATGTGGTGTCATGAGAGCCGAGGGATTGTTGGGTGCAGAGAAGGGGTGCACCACATGGATGCATATTGATGAGGGGCATGAGTCTATAGGTTGGAAGTTTTTGTATTTGGTGCCTTGGCCAGTTAAGAATATTAGGAACAAGAAGAATACTTATACATATAAGTATTTGGCTTCCTTCTATTGTGTTATGAATATATGTGCTTCAATTATAAATTGAAATGATTATGGATACAATACTTGTTGTATGAACATGATTATAATAATACTTGTTTATTTGTTGAATGTTGTAGGTGTATGCTGAATAATTAAAACGTTGGATGAAACTTGAGGTATTCGAAGGAAAATTATTGAACATGAGGAGAATTAAACTGTAGATGCAATGAAGAGTAGTGACCAGGTAGTATGTTCATATTTTTGAAGACAAAGCAACATCGGGGATGATTTTATTCTAAAGGTGAGGGGAATGTAACACCCCTAGTTCCATCCCTGAATTATTAATGTAATAACTGTGTATAATATGCATTAGATGGTGAGTGTGAGACTCATTAAGGGTTGTGTTCCTTTGTATGTATATACACGTTAGGCCACTGAGGCCAAGTTCTGAATATGGTTAAGGTCGGTGTGCTTGTGTAATGGGTTTGAGTACCATGATTTTTAGTCTGGTGAGTTGCGACATAATTATGCTGGTTAACTGAGAGTTGCTTTTTGGGCACTACACCCATGTGTATTTGTATATGTGTTGGGGTCATTATGCCCATATGGTGATGCTCTTATATGCTATGAAGTTGAGATGTTTAGTGTGGTAAATATATTTAATCCATATATATTAATAAAAACATAATGGTTGCTGGCAGACCGAGAAAAAATGAGTACGAGGGATCCATGACTCCACAACTGGAAAATGCATCTTGATGAAAAGGTAACATTATGATAATATAGTATAATATTATAATATTAAATAAAGGAGAAATATGTTTATAAAAGGGGGAAGTTTGTTACTCACGAGGGCATTCAGTCTTGGTGATTGAGGAGTTAATGATTCCTGGGGATTGGACCCTGAATCTAACTTGTTGGGATGCATCTCAGTTTTTGTGGGCCTTGGTGGCCCTGAGAGCTTGGTGGATCTAGATATGGCTTAGTGGCCATTGAGTACTAGGAACTTGGTTTTGAGATAGTCAGTGAGCCCTAGGATTGGACTTTGTAATTGACTGACCAATTGGTGAACCCTATACCAAGTGGTAAGATATGATCCAAGAGGCATCACCATGGGACATTGCAAAGCTATTAGATATAGTTAGACATATACTTCAACTGCTGAAGAGGAGGAGTGTTACAGGTTTTTTTTTCACATTCACTCGAATGGCCTAAAAACTGGATCAATCAACATGCTTGACACCTTGCAATAATCCCTTTGCAATGCCTTGAGAATTGTCTCTCCAACGAGTCCAAGTTTTATTGGTTAATCATCTCAAAAACCTAGTTTTTGACCCATCACACTTTCTCTTCTAGAAAATTTCATTATTGCTTGTTGCATATTTTAGCAATTGCACTCATCAGCACATGTTTCCTTCACTGCAAGTGCGATGGTTCTATAATTTTGGTAAAAATTAAAAATAATTTTGAATCTTATCTTTCTAGAATATTCCAAAGTAGTTTTAACCATTTAATATTGATTGAAATCTCCAATTCCTATCCTAGAGGTCTTATCTCTTATGCCTAGAGCTTATCCTCCCTCATATGTGGATCTAAGTCCTAGATTGGTAAAACCCAAACTACCGCTTTTACCCTATAAATTCACTACCTACCCTAGAGTCTCGGTTGCCTTTTAGAGACTCTTAGTTATTCCCTAATGTTGTTGATTTTTACCTAAAGATGCATTACCATCCTTGAGTTGTGATTGAAGTATTTCTTTGTGGCTAAGGAAGGATAATTTAGGTGGGATACATCTACACGGTCAAGATTGTTGAAAAATGCAGTAATAAATTCTCAATTTATTTTTTCCTTAATTAAATAGAGAAAATTTTAATTTCCACATCAACAGACAACTTGGATGCAGTTAAATGAGGTGACATGGCTTTTGTCACATAGTTATCCAAGTAAATTTGAGTTAGAGGAGTTATATTTCAGTTAAGCATGTGTGATTGATAATTTATAGCAACCAAGGTTAGTTACTTCAAGTTGTTTTCAGTTAAACTAGTTCTAAGTATTGGAGGAACTAGTGGAAGGTTAGTTATGCAGTGGGACTTCATTCAAACTCAGTGATCATCTGGTTAACTGATCAATCAACCCAAAATAACTAGCACATGCAAAGAATTTGAGCTCCCCAGTTGTGGTGGAGATTCCAAGGCAATGTAACATTTTGTAGACTAGTCTTGAGTGTACATGTGTTGCATGCAGTCATATGATCAACCTTGGGAATTGCACAATCATTTTGGAGGAATTTCCTAAATAATAGGGGACTAATTCCTCAGGAGTTGCAAAAGGAAATAGGGGCTGAAGTAGAGTAAGTAATTGGTTAAGTCTAGGTCAGAGCTACTCAATGAGTAGAGAGGTAGGTTATTCACTTGTAGGTTGTGCTCAATTGAGAAAATCAATTGTAATACATCTCTATATATCAGATTAATGAAAGAAGGCATTTGGGTTTTTAGCAGATTTATTTTCTTGGAAAGAAATTATTATGTGCATGTGTCTTATTTCTTACTGCATGTCTGAGATTATTGTTCTAAATTGTGAATTTATTTCCGCAGAGCTATAGAGTAGGTTTGTGTCTTGTGATTTTGGTTAAAACTTCATAAGTAGTTGCAAATATACATCACAATTTCTACAAATATTTGTAAAAGGGTTGTAATCTTCTTCTACATTTCATTAATACAAAAATATTTGTTTTCCTATACTTATGTCTATTTAATGCATATGTATTTGAATGTCTTATTGACTCATTGATTAAATATATCAGTTTATGTTATTTTTAGCTTGTCGTTCTCTTTATTTTTATAGTTGTTTTTTTGGTTCCAATTATATCATTTGGATCTAGAGTTTTAGCTTAAAATCCATGAGAAGAGGAGGAATTGTGTTGGAATCAAGTAGACTATCACAATTACTTAGGTCAACAATGGTCTGATAATATTTTCCATTCTCTTAAAGTAATTTCTTCTAGACATGCACCCCATCAAGCATAAATCATCCAAACATATACCTTTGAAGTAACATAAATCATTCTACAAATATCCTCAAAATAATTCTCACCAATAACCTTAGTGATGGTGTAAGGCTCGTATTAAAGTGATATGAGATTCTTATGGGAGTTTTTCAATGGCTCTTTATGCAAGTCCAACCATAACTTGTCACCAACCTAAGACTTATGTGGAACCCAAAATCTCTTTTGTAGTTACCTAAAACTATTCTTTAGCTACTGTTATCACTCATTAGTTTTAACACTTTCATTCATACGGTCCTACATGTCATTCACCTAGGTTCATGCTCATAAGTCATTTTCATGAAAATTTTGAATTTGGTGATGTCTACCTTAAGCTTAAAACCCACCTCTAACCATGTCATATCAATCAAATCAACCTCATCTCATCTAGTTTTCATCCCCATGATTTTTAATCATAAAATATTCCACGTCTCAGTTTTTCACAGTTTTTTAGCGAATTATATGGCAAATCAATAGATTTTGCTAAAAAATTGCCTAACAGTTTCGTAGCAAATCCATCAGCAGTTAAACGGTTTTTGCTACGAGACTTGATTTTTTCTGCAAAAAATGTCAGAGTGGTGTGAGGTTTCAAATTTTGAAAAGAAAAGTAAGGGGTTATGTCATTTGAGTTTGTTATTTTGATTCCCAAACATGCATAGCCATATCTACTATCATTATTGTCTTTTATGGTCACATGTGTCATCATTAAACTCCGAGTTGTCAAATTACATATAAAAATTTACCGCAAGCTGCTCTGTGTCATTCAACATTAAATTATTGCATGTAAAGTATCTCACTGTCACTATTTGAGAGATGCTTCATCATGCAAAGAAGGTTTTTGTTCAAATTTGGTTCTGCAGGTGTCATCAACAAGCGATGCAACAAAGAGTTTAAAGCATCATGGCATCGAAGAAGAAAACAAATAAGGGACGTTATTGTTTAAGATATGAACCTATGGATTTGAAGTTGCTAAATGAAGAGCCCACTGCTATGGAGGCTTTTAGGAAGACAGGTTGCCTACATTTTTGCCAAAATTTGCAGGGTTTCCACGCACAGGTATCCAAATAATTTGCAACAAATTTTACAGGGATAACATCAAAATTTGGGATTTTGAATTTTATAGTGTCACCAAATATCATCTCCCAAGCTACATAAATTCCTAGAAGTGGTGAAGAATGGTTCAAAGGCACAAAGTTCAGAATGCAAGGTTGTGAAGAGTTTCTCAAGCGGGAGCACAGAGAAGCTGATATGACCAATGGAATCCCCATCGGTTATATGAAAGAGAATTACGCAAAGTTGTTGTTGGTGATCCAAAAATACTTCACCTGTGAAGGGAGATGCCACATGGTCTATTCCTATCATATTAGAATTATTCTGCATTTTGTTGGTAAGAAACCACTTGACCTACCCTTCTTTTTATACAGGATTTTCAGAAAGATGTCAGATAAAGTCCAGGTCAAGACAAAGGGTAATGAAACATCAATATTTTACCATGGTCTGATAAAACTGTTAGTGTTGGAAGAGTTGAAAAGGTTAAATAGATATTGTACCTATTTTCTTTTTATGAGCAGGTATGAAGTAGATGTAGTGACTCCAAAGAAAGTTTAAAATCCTAAAACTACTACATCACCAACAACAACAGAAGAGGTTGATGAAGAAAGAAGACAATTTCCTGTAGAACCAATGGACATTGAAGTAGAACCTTTGCAAGAAACTGATATCCCTCAGCCAACACCTGCAAAACAGAAAAATAAGATTAGCAGAAAAAGCAGTAAGAGGATGACAAGGAGTCAGACATTGGCCAAAATAAATCTGGAAGATATCACATATGAAATAGATATTGAGGAGTCCCCAATAGTGTAAGCAGAAGATATTGAAGGTGATGGAAGAAAATTGAAAAAAGGTAAGTCTGTCAAGAAATTGGATTTTGCAGGAGAGGATTTTGACTTCATGTTTTAGCCAAGGAAGCCAATGACCAGGTCACATATTGAAAATAAGGCCATGGAAAGCAAAAGAATAGAGAAATCCAGCGAAGGTATGCAGCCAGAAAATATCATAGATTTATTCCTAGCAGTAGAATAAGTTGTCAGTATGCAGAGAAAGGGAAAGGATAATATGGTTGGAAAATCAGAAAAAAAACCCCTCACAGAAAAACTAAGAGAAGAAAGAGAAGAAATATTTGAGTTGAAGTTGAAAGAAGAGAAGCATAGGTCTGAAAAGGCCGACTTTGATCAGATGATGAAAACATGGGACCGTTCAACTCTCAAATTTTTCAGAATCTATGAGTAACGCTAAAAGATTGCTGAAAAGTATCCAACCTCTAAGACTTATGGCCAAACATACCAGGAGGATGAATTTTCACCTGAAAGGTGAAAATATATCATTAAAAAATAAATTATAAGACCTTTAGGAACAAATGGACATGATTCGAGATGAACTAGAGAAGAGAGGACTAAAAATGAAAGTGATTGAAGAACCTGAAGGTCAACCTATTATTAATGAATATGAAACACCCAAGGACTAAAGGGTTGGGCTGAGAATTTTCTGTTAAGTTTTATAGCTTGCAAGTGACATAAATTTTGGCTTAGAAGATTAATTTTTGAAGAAATTTACAAAATCTGCAATTTCTGCCTTATTAGGCAGTTTCGTAGCAAGCTCCAGGCTTGAAGGCTGAAAAACGCTACGAAATTTCTAAAAATTTCTTTTAGTCCTTAAAATTAGTTTTATGAATAACTAAGGAGGGAGGTTGATTTTATTTGGATATTTTTACCTAACAAAGTTTTTTGACCAGTAGAGGTTCAAGAAGGAAGGGTGAAAAGATAGAAACTAACTTGCTACTAAACTATGCTATGAAACTGCCTGAAGATGCTCTCTTTTGTAGCGAGGTGTTTTTGAAGGTTCAGAGGGCATATGGAAGACCAACAAGCCATGTGTAGGCATCCAAATAGATAAGGAGATATCTCAACAAATATTCATCACTTTACATATGTACCACTCATACAAAACAACATGAAGACAAAATGATAGTTATTATTGAACCTTTCCTAAAAAATAGGACAACTGTTGCTAAATCCTTGGAAAGAAAATTTATGTCTTATGTCATGGAGAATTCCATTCGTGCATCTAATCATTATCTATGCAATGGTCCCACTATTAGAGAAGTGGAGGAAATAAATGTAATTAGAGTCCCATTAGGAGAGAAACTCTTAAAGTGAATAGGTGTCTTTTTATGTTCCAGAAATAGAGTTGTCAGTTATGCTTAGCTGTCAGAGTCAAGGTTCGATGATCCAACATCCTATGTTATGTAAAAGAGCCTATTTATAGACAGAAGATTGAATATCAAAGGGTTGGAGAGTATTATACTACATTGCTATTTTTTTTTTGTAAAACTTTCAGCTTTAGTAATATACAATGGATGTTTTGGCCCTGTTCACCTGAGATTCAAATGAAGTGTTCAATGAGTTACTTGTCTTGTATATTTCATGTTTATTATCTGCAGTTATTTTATATCTAATTACTCATAACCCATGGAAACATGCTCTGACTTCCTTTAGA
Organism: Pinus albicaulis; assembly: GCA_034641835.2. Classification (NCBI taxonomy): domain Eukaryota; kingdom Viridiplantae; phylum Streptophyta; class Pinopsida; order Pinales; family Pinaceae; genus Pinus; species Pinus albicaulis. Next base: position 230,799,995 of record CM076580.1, read on the forward strand.
TGTTAAACTGTTGTTTTCTTCCTGTATTGTGTATGTGTACCTATTTCATTGAAACTTCCATTTGCCTCAGTTTCCACAAGAAGGATCATTTCATTGACTTGTATGATGTTGACTCCATTTTCCAAATGGTATCAGTCCTTTACATTTTTAACGTGCAATCAATTTACAGTTATAGAGTTAGCCATCTAATTGAGTTTTCATTGAGAATCATAAGTTATCTTGAGAAATTCCACTCAGACTGAAGAGGCTAATCTTCAGTTAAAATTTGGTTGAAACAATTACTCTAAGTTTTCTGGTGGAGCAACCCATCGGTACCAATTTAGAGACAACATTTTGGTGCATCAGTTGGGATCCTGAAGACATATTTTTGGAATTTTGTGTGCAAACATTGAAACTGAATCTTGGAGGTAGCAGGAGCTGAGAACTTTTCAAGGATGTAGAAACTACCTTGGTGACTCCACTACAAATTTTCATGCTTAAAGGTGGTTTTGAGAAAAATATATACAAGGAGAAATCCAGATCCTAACCCACCTACCATTGTGGATAATCTAGAGAGGATTCTCAGAGGCATTGGAAGCAACTCTTCAAAATCAAGTATTCCATCACATTCAAGAACTTTGTCTTCTAAAATTATTCGAAGTCCTGAAGACAGGAAATATGATGATAAAATTCAAGAAGTTTTATTTAGGTCTAAAAGTGAAAATGAATTGACTGATATAATTCTAGACCTACAAAGACTAAGCATTGATACATCATCCCTAGTATCCAAAAAAGAAAAAGAGGAATTATGGGAAACAATTACATCAGAACTATTGTTAGAGAGGGAGTCTTTTGAAAAGTTAAAAGAGTTAGATCCATTTGAATTCTTGTTGAAAATAAAAACTGGTATACCTTTTCTTGAGTGGAGTTCATTTATATCTGGACTGCAAAGACCAACTACACCACCTCCTAATAGCTCATCTTCTCCTACTATTTTTCCAAGAAATCAGAAACCAATATCATTTGCTATCCTTTCTCATACCTCAGTTCCTATCATTATGGCTGGAATTGTTCCACCTCCACCTCCTCCTGTTGTACCTGCAAGATATGCTCCGATTTTCCTCCCTGATGTTCTTCAAGACCTCCCAAGGAAATACTCAGCTATAATTAAAACCTTTGGGAGTGAAGAGGAAATAAAAACTGGGGAAAATGTAGATCAATTCAATGATTTCATTGACAGAGAGGAGGTAGACCATGAAGATGTTAAAATGATATTATTTGCTCAAAGTTTCACCGGTGAAGTAAGAAAATGGTTTAAAGCCCTGGCTCCAGCAAGCTTGCAGAATTGGAACCAGTTTGAAGATAGTTTTTTGAGAAAATGGGGGAATAGGAGAAATACAGTGCAAGCCATGACTGAATATAAAATTTTAAAAGAAGAAACTCAACCTGAGATTCAAGAAGATATTATCCACTATCTAGATGAAAATATGTCTGGGATGTTTATGACCAAGGAGGAGCATGATGAGTCTGGTCATGGTTTGAATAAGGATGAGGGACAATATGATTATCTAAAGGGTTATCAGCATGCTATATTTGAAATGAATAAACAATACAATCTTAGAAACATAAATTTCCCCATCACCACAAATAAAACTCAGCTAAATAAGGATGATCCTAAAGCAGTAGAGCCCAAAAAAGATCCACTACTTCCTCCTCCTGCCAAAGAAAATGGAAAGGTCACTTCTACTTTCAGTTTAGAAAATGAAATCTCCAAAATTAAGATTCCTGTCCCATTTGGAGAAATTATCAAGGTCAATGAGTACAGAAGAAAAAATGTGAAGATGTTGAATTCTCAACCAAGAGCTTCAGATATCCTTAATATACAAGAAGACCATCCTACCATATACCTAGGACCAAGGTTGGAAGATGAGCATAATGAAGAAGTCCCTCCCTTCTATGTCAACCTTAATATCCATGATATGACCTTACACAATGCCATGTTGGATTCAGGGGCTTCTCATAGCCTCATGCGTAAGGCGATTATGGAAAGGATGGGTTTGGAGATCACTAGGCCATACAAAGATTTATTTTCCTTTGACTCTAAAAGGGTCCAATGCATAGGAATGATCAAAGATGTTGTCATTGGCTTGGCAAAAGTTCCTGCCAAGATAGTGGTGATGGAAATTCTGGTGGCAGATATTGCCCCCAAGTTTGGCATGCTCTTATCCAGATCTTGGGTGACCAAAGTCAAAGGCACCATGCATATAGACATGACATATGCTACCATTCCTATTTTTAGTGAGCAGAGAAGGTTGTACAGGGAGAGTAGGATGGCCTACATGGTAAGAAGCAAGGATTAAGCTCAAAATTTTCCCATTTATGCTGTTGAAACTAAATTAGGATCAACAATTCTTTTCAATGAGCCAACAGATGAAGCAGAAAGTGATGGGAAAATAGAAAATCAGCAAGTTGAAAATCAGGGAATTGTAGAAGAGAAGGAAGAGGCCTGGTGGCTTCTACAATTTGATGGATCTGCTGGAAGAGAAGGGGCTGGAGCAGGCATATGGATCGCTAATTCTAATGATGAAATTAAGTTTTATTCATTTAAACTTAACTTTGACTGTACCAATAATATGGATGAATATGAATCTTTATTTTTTCCTTTGGAAATTTTGAAAAGATTGGATACCAAAAATATTTCGGTGTGTGGAGATTCAGAGTTGGTAATCAAACAAGTTGAAGGATTATACCAAAATAAGGATGTAAGGATGAAAGCTTACAAAAATTTGATTATGGAAATGCTTGAAAATTTTCAAGAATATGCATTTATTGTGAAAACTAGAGATCAAAATTCAGTGGCTGATTCTCTAGCTATTTCTGCAAGTATGTTTGTTGTCCCTACACATTCTACTGAGAAGTATGAAATTGAAGTCTGGCATAGGCCTGCCATCCTAGATAATATCATCCATTGGCAAGTGTTTGATGATGACCATCAAGTTAGAAATTTCATAGAGTTAAAGGAGGAATTTGAAAACACACAAGTAGATCAACAAAACATGTTTGCTGAAACTAAGGTTAATTCTGAAGTTTTGCAGCAGAAAAATAATTGTATACCGAAGGGCCTTATTCCACTTGGGAAAATTTTTGATCAAAATGATGTTTTTAAATCTCCTAGGATGCAAGCTGATGATGAGGAGGTAGAAAATTGTAATCTTGGTACATCTACAATGCGTAAAATGGTAAAGCTTTCCAAATTTCTTTCTATGGGGATGAAGCAGAAATAAATTGAGATGATGAAGAAATACATTGATGTTTTTGCATGGAGCTATGCTGATCTAAAAAGGTATGATCCTAGTATTACACATCATACTATTCCTATCAAAGAGAATGAGAAAACTTTCAAACATAAATTGAGAAGGACTAACCCATTGTTCATGCCTCTAATTGAGAAGGAGATTACAAAATTTTTTGATGCAAAGATAATTGTTCCTATAATATTTCAAAGTGGCTTGCTAATCTAGTACCAATTAGAAACAAGACTGGCGAGATCAGGATCTGTATTGATTTTAGAAATTTGAACAAGGCTTCCTTGAAGCATAACTACCCTCTTCCCAAGATGGATAAGATTTTGCAGAATATTGTTGGCTCTCAAAGGATGTCCATGTTGGATGGATTTTTAGGTTATAACCATATATTGGTACACCTAGAAGACCAAGAGAAGACTTATTTTACCACGCCATGGGGGGAATTCATGTATGCCAAGATGCCTTTTGGTTTGATGAATGTGGGAGCGATTTTTAAAAGAGCAAGGGACATTGCCTTAGATAAAGAGAAAGATAAATCAGTTGTAGTCTACTTGGATGGAATAACTGTGTTTTCAAGAAGGGAGGAAGATTATCTGAAGCATTTGGAGAAAATTCTGCAGAAATGTAGAAGATTTGGTATCTCTCTTAACCCCAGTAAAATTATTTTTGCTCTAACTTCTGGAAAATTTCTTGGAAATATTATATCAAAGGATGGGATAAATATTGATCAAAATAGATTTAATGCTATTAAGAAGATAGACCTGCCAAGTAACAAGAAATAAATTTAGTCCTTTCTTGGGAAGGTAAACTTTGTTAGAAGGTTCACCCCGAATTTTGCTGAAATTGTCAAGGAATTTACCAAGATGTTGAAGAAAGGAGCTGATCATTAGGGGAATTTTGAGGTCTAAAATGGGCCTCCAAAGGAAATTATAAAATAATAAAGTAAGATTTGATTTCGTCATCAAATTTTAGAGGGGAAAAAGAAAAAACTACTTTTTCAACTCGTATTTTGAACTTATCTCCCTAATATTTTACTCAAATTTTGAGCAGGAACATTCGTTGGATGCAAAATTTAATTCCCCATCCAAGGAGTACCCATGTTGCATACTTTTGATGGACTCTTCTACACAAAAATTAGAAATAAATGAAAAACATGATTGCAATCACGTGTTTTCATGTATTTCTCATTTTTCATGTAGCAGGGTCCATCAAAAGTATGCAACATGGGTACTCCTTGGATGATGAATTAAATTTTGCATCCAACGAGTACTCTAGTTCGAAATTTGAGTAAACCCTTACGGAGATAAGTTGAAAATACGAGTTGAAAAAGTAGTTTTATTATTTTATTATTTTTTAATCTTTTTACTTTTTTATTCTAAAAATGGTGAATCATCCCCCATGGTTGACATCATCATCTTTAATCCTATTGGTTCTCATACAGTTTATTTTGGTTGTACATTTTTCTTAGGAGGCCCATTTTAGACCTCAAAATTTCCCTAATGATTAAGCCAACTGTTGAAGCCAAACAATCATTTGAAGAGATAAAAAAAAGCCCTCACTCAAGCTCTAGTGCTTATTAGTTCAATTTTTTCAAGTGAATTTCTGGTTTTCGCATTTGCATCTGAAGATACCATAGCTGGAATTTTATTGTAGAAAGGACAGTAAGGTACAAAACAACCAATTTCATTCTTTAGTAGAACTCTTGCCAACTCAGAGCTAAAATATAATATTTTGGAAAAACAGGCATATGCTTTGATCAAAGTTATTAAAGACTTCAGAATTTATGTTTTTCACTCTCATGTCATTGCATTTGTACCTAACACTATGGTTAAAGACATTTTGAAACAAGCTGATCCTGATGGCAAGAGAGGGAAATGTATAGATACTTTGTTGTAGTATGACATAGAAATTAGTCCTACAAAGTTGGTGAAAGGATAGGGGTTAGAAAAATTGATGGCACAATCCAATTTTGAATGTCTTGACATGAATCTCATTGTAGATATTTTAGAGCTGTCAGAGGAAGATGAAGAGTGATACCTATTGAACAGAAGTTCATTTTATCTGAATGGTACCGAAATATTATCTTTGTATTGCATCATCACAGAGATCCTTCAGAGTTGACCAAATCAAAAGCAAGGTTTGTGAAGCTGAAATCATTAAGATACTGCATTGTAAATAAGGATTTGTATTGGAAAGATACCGGTGGAATCCTTTTAAACTGTTTTCTAGAAGAGGAAGCTGAAAAGGTTATTGAAGAATTTCACAAGGGATATTGTGGAGGACACCACTACTGTAAAGCTACAACAAACAAAATAATCAGAGCAAGTTACTATTGGCCCACCATGTTCAAGGATGTCTTCAAGAAGATCGCTTCTTGCCATGAATGCCAAATTTTTGATGGTAAGAAAAAAATGATTCCTTTACCTTTGATGCCAATATATGTTGAGGTGCATTTCCAACAATGGGGGTTGGATTTTATTGGTGAAATACACCCATCATCTTCAGGGCAGCATCGCTGGATCCTAACAGCCACATATTATTTTACTAAATGGATCGAAGCAATCCCAACAAGGCAGGCCACTGATTCAATCACCATTCAGTTCTTGGAGAACAAAATTTTGTACAAGTTTGGTTGTCTTATGAAGATTATTACTGACAATGCACAAGATTTTAAATCCAAAAAATTAATTAGCTTTTTTCATCAATATCATATAACACTTGGACATTCAACAACCTATTACCCCCAAGGTAAAGGCCTTGAAAAATCCTCTAATAAAAGTATTTTGAGAATTATCAAAAAAGTACTGCATGAAAACAAGAGATCATGGCATCTGAAATTGAAATATGCTCTTTGGGCTGATAGGGTCTATACAAAGCGATCCATTGGTACATCACCTTATGAACTAGTGTATGGAGCTGAAGTAATTTTTCCCACTTCCTTGGGAGTTCTTGTAATGAAACTGCTGCAAGGACTTGAAGAGGAGCCCAATGCCATTCAGAGGAGGTTAAAATAGCTCATACCATTTCAAGAAAAAAGAGAGGAGGTATACAACAGCCATCAACAATCACAGAACAGAGTGAAGAAAACATTTGACACAAAAGTCAAAGAAGAAAATTTCTTGATTCAAGATGTAGTTTTAAAGTGGGAAGCCAGAATTGAGGAAAAGGGGAAGCCTGGAAATTTTGAAAACATTTGGAAGGGAAATTTTGTAGTGGCTCAATATCATGGAAACAATACTTATTTACTTCAAGAGATGGATGGACAACTTTGTGCTGGAGGGCCTGTTAATGGCAGGTTTCTAAAGCACGACTCCTCTTAAATTTTACTAAATTTTCACTCCATCGTATATATTTCATTTTATTATGTTGTTCTGCTAATAAAGATAGGCTGATCAAACTTGAGCTCGAGGAGAAGGTCATAAGAGTTTGAATAAGGCTTGGTGAATTTTAGAAGTTTTATTTTCAAAAAAAAAAAAAAAGGATAGCACTAGAACTACATGTTCTTTGTTGTACCATAGAGGCACACCATCCCCAGTGGAGCCGTTGTTGTCACTCATTAGTTTTAACACTTTATTTGATAGGGTCCTACATGTCATTCACCTCGGTTCATGGTCATAAGTCATTTTCATGAAAATTTTTCATTTGGTGATGTCTACCTTAAGTTTAAAACCCACCTCTAACCATTTCATATCAGTCAAATCAACCTCATCTCATCTAGTTTTCATGCCCATGATTTTTGATCACAAAATATTCCACCTATCAATTTTTCACAGTTTTGTAGCGAATTATATGACAAATTAGTAGATTTTTCTACGAAACTGCCTAACATTTTCGTAGCGAATCTGTCACCAGTTAAACAGTTTTTGCTATGGAACTGGGTTTTTTCTGCAGAAAGTGTGAGAGTGGTGTGAGGTGTCAACTTTCAATAAGAAAAATAAGGGGTTATGTCATTTGAGTTTGTTATGATGATTCCCAAACATGCATAACCATATTTGCTTTCATTATTGTCTTTTATGGTCACATGTGTCATCATTAAACTCCGAGTTGTCAAATTACCTTTAATTTACCCCAAGCTTCTCTGTGTCATTCAGCGTTCAATTCTTGCATGTGAAGTATCTCACTGTCACTATTTGAGAACTTCTTCATCATGCAAAGAAGGTTGTTGTTCAAATTTGGTTCCTCATGTGTCATCGTAAAGTGAAGTAGAAAAGAGTATAAAGCATCATGGCATCGAAGAAGAAAAAAAATAAGGGAGGTTATTGTGTAAGATATGAACCTATGGATTTGAAGTTGCGGATGAAGACCCCACTACTATGGAGGATTTTAGGAATACGGGTTGCCTACAGTTCTGCCAAAAATTTTAGGGTTTCCATGCACATGCATCCAAATAATTTGCAACAAATTTTACAGGGACAACATAAAAATTTGGGATCTTGAATTTTACAGTGTCACCATATATCATCTCCCAAGCTACATAAATTCCTAGAAGTGGTGAAGAATGGTTCAAAGGCACAAAGTTTATAATGCAAGGTCGTGAATAGTTTCTCAAGCAAGAGCACAAATAAGTTGATATGACCAATGGCATCTCTAGGGGTTATATGAAAGAGAATTACGCAAAGATATTACTGGTGATCCAAAACTACTCCACCTGCGAAGGGAGATTCCACATGGTCTATTCCTATCATATTAGACTGATTCTGCATTTTTTTGATAAGCAACCACTTGACCTACCCTTGTTTTTATACAGGAGTTTGGGAAATATGTTTGATAAAGTCCAAGTCAAGACAAAGGGTGATGAAACATCAATATTTCACCATGGTCTGATAAAACTATTAGTTTTGGAAGAGTTGAAAAGGTTAAATAGAGATTGGACCTCTTTTCTTTTTATGAGTGGGTATGAAGTAGATGCAGTGACTCCAAAGAAAGTTTCAAAGCCTAAAACTACTACATCACCAACTGTAATAGAAGAGATTGATGAAGAAAGAAGACAATTTCCTGTAGAACCAATGGACATTGAAGTAGAACCTCTGCAAGAAACTGATATCCCTCAGCCAACACCTGCAAAACAGAAACAAATATTAGCAAACAAAGAAGTAAGAGGATGAAAAGGAGTCAGACATTGGCCAAAATAAATCTTGAAGATATCCTACATGCAATAGATATTGAGGAGTCTCCAATAGTGCAAGCAGAAGATATTGAAGGTGATGGAAGAAAATTGAAAAAAGGTAAGTTTGTTAAGAAATTGGATTTTTCAGGAGAGAATGATGGCTTCATGTTTCAGCCAAGGAAGCCACTGAAAAGGTAACATAAGAAGGACATGGAAAGAAAAATAACAGAGAAAGTAAGTGAAGGTATGCAACCAGAAAATATCATAGATTTATCCATGGCCCCACCCCACCCCCCCATCGGATACCATTCGTAAGCATTGGGGGGTGAAGTTTTGTATGCCCGCCATTGATATGGGTGTGCCATATTTGAGCCCTTCTAATCTGTACAAACATTATGGTATCCGAAAAAAACACATTTTCATTATTTTATTATAAAATTCCTAATAAACCATATTAAGGTATGGTTAATTAGGTTAAACCATACGTATAAAAATATTTCTAAGCGATATTTTAAGTGGCATGCTTCTTTCTTCTTCTTTTTTTTATTCAAAATAATTTTTTTTTTTTTTTCGTTTTGTTGCTGCTTGTCTATGCCTAACATTTTTTATTTTTCTTTTTCCTTTGTTTTATTTTCATATTTTTATAACAATCCTAAAATTTTTCATTTTTTATTTTTCTTCTACAATTTCTAACCTATCAAAACAAGATATGTTACAACAGAGGAAACATGACTCTATTATGGTAGTGGTAGATACATTAAGTAAGGAAACTCACTTTATATCTATGCAATCCACCTATGGCACAACTCAAATTGCTAATATATTTATGAGAGAAATTTTCAGATTACATGGGGCACCCAAGGTAATAGTATCAAATAAAGATTCTAAGCCTACATCAAACTTTTGGAAGGAATTGTTTATAAACATGGGAACTCAACTAAATTTCAGTACTTCATACCATCCTCAAACGGATGGTCAAATTGAAAGAGTTAATAAAATTTTGGAAGATACCCTGAGAATGTACGTGATGGACATGCCTCCCAAATGGGAAGACTATCTGCATTTAGTTGAGTTTGCATATAACAAAAATGACCAAGAAACTATAAAAATGAGTCCCTTCGAAGCTTTGTATGGAAGAAAATGCCATACCCCGCTCAACTAAAATCAACTAGAGGAAAAATTGATTTTCAGGCGAGAAGTATTGAGAAATGGAACAGATTGTGTGGAAGATTCAACAGAATACCAAGGCAGCACAAGACCAAAAAAAGAGTTATGTGGACAAGAAGAGAACATATAGAGAATTTAAAGTTGGGTACTATGTTTATCTGACGATGAAACCCAGGAAAAGCACATTGAGTACAAGAACTTGTCCAAAACTAGCCCCATGGTTATGTGGATCGTTTGAAATTCTAGACCGAGTTGGGCTTGTAGCTTACCAGTTAGCGTTACCTAGTCACATTAAAGTTCATAATGTTTTTCATGTATCCTTCCTTAAAAAATATGTGCATGATAATACTCATAGTATTGATTGTAAACTGCTACAGGTGGAAACAAAAGGTGATTTCCTGCCAAAACCACTCTACATACTAGACAAGAATGAGATTTAGCTCCAGAATCGAGCCTCGTTCGAGTTAAAGTGCAATGGGAGCACTGTACTCCTGAGGATGCCACTTGGGAGCTTGAACACGAAATGCAGGAGAATTACCTAGCACTATTTCATAGAAAAGAAAATGAAATTATAACACCAAGGATGGTGTAAATGGAAGGGGGGAGAATATGACATCTATCCGAATTGAACATATTATTATTGTTTGTTAATAAAAATGAATGGTGAAATAAACATTATGGGAATTCATGAATAATGACAATGTAATTATGTAATTAAATAACTATCAATAAATGAATGTTGGATTGAAAACACTTGGAAATTAGACACTTGTAAATGAGATTCTAAATAGAGAAAATATTTCCATGACAATAATTCTTGAAGGAACTATGGATAAAATTAATGGATGAAAGAGAAAAATACATTAAGTGCTTAGATGGAGATATATGCTAAGTGGGGATTGGCATAAAGCTTCGCGGGAGATAAAAGAAATATTTTATACAAAAAGAGCCTCTGCTAGTGGTTGTGAAAGCCACAAAAGCAGGACATTGCTAAACAAAAAATCCTTCATGGAAAGAAGGCATAAAATTCCTATTGCAATGATTAACATGTGGTTGATTCCTACAGAGTTTAATGTCAGCTAGGGGGTGAACCGTGAGAAATAATTTCTATAGTTGCGTGGGAATCAGTGTCAAATTTCCAATGTGCTCTATCCATGGTGTTTTTTGTTGGATTGTGAATTGGCATTTGGTAATGTTGTATCTACTCTTATGTAAAATTGAAAATATGAGTTGGTATGTAAAATTATAATTATACAATGATTTGAGCTTTGGTTACGAGTAGGTTCAAAATTGGAAAACAAAGTATAGTTGTTAAATTTAGAATCCTACTAGAAATGTCAGAAATTATATTGTTACTGATTAGTTTTCCTTGTATTGTGAAAATTGTAATTACATGCATTCTTAGACAGAAATTCTAATTACCATCGATTTATTAATTAGATTTCTGAAATATGAAGATTTCTATGAAATTTAGGATCTGGGTTTTGTAGAAATTATACAAACATATGTATATCAATGGATTCACTCCGATTTAAAAATGTACTAAAGCTAGATAGCGAATCGCTTCTACAAATCAATTTCAGAAATTAAACACAATCGCTAATCACATGAAGCAAAGAAAGAATCTAATCAAACCACAACACATATAATTTCCCTTGGAAAGCTTGCTGCTCAAAACCCCTCTATCTTCTATCTTATATTAATCATGGAATCATGAAACAACTACAATGCACTCTTCTCACAAGAGTCTCCTGCACTCTCACAACTGTCTCACACTGTCTTGGACAAAGCTAACCAACACTTAGCCAATTCTTAGCCTCTAAAAAACCTACCTTGCTTACGCAATTCCTGATGAATGAAATCTCTGTTATTTAGGAATTTTGGCCTTCCTAAACTGCGCAAGGATCATGGGCACTCCAATGGATGTCTGGTTGCATGCAAGAAACCTACTAATCACACAACTGATAGTTAACCTCCATTTAACCTTTGTCTCAATTGGGTCTGCACTAGAACTGACATGCATGCAACTATTAATAGTAAATCATCAGTTGCAGGCAGATCAGTGATTGTGAATTAAATGATATTTAATTCACTTGATATCTCACTAGTGCAACAAATAGTGGCAACCAGTTCAACCGACTCTAACACACCTAACTGAGTTAACGGATTACTCATGCATTAAACTAATGCACCAACTACAATTTGAACTCCATAACTAATAGAATTACTCTACATGCCTCACCAACCACCCATAACTCGAAATAAATGAGCTAACTATGTTTATCACACTCAATTAATTGTTACAAGTGATCATGAGATAAGATTACATTTTATTGTCCAGTTTAATTAAGGGAAAAATAAATTAGACACTGCACTAAATTAATTAATTAATTTTTCCATCACATTAATGTATCGCTAGGACCTATTGGTCTCACACTTGTGTGTGTGATGCAATTTCTTGTTAAACACTCCTATAACACACTCCCTCTCAACAAGAAAGGGATTATGTGCCACCCCTATCCTGCCTCTATGTTATTCGAATTTTCTTGTGATGAGCGCCTTCGTCAGAATATATGCATCCTAATCCTCCGTGGGAATGTAATGAAGTAACATAATGTGCCTCTGAACATAATCTCTGAGATGGTGGTACCAGATGTCTATGTGCTTGGACCTATCATGGAATACCAGATTAACCGAGAGTTTAATGCAACTCTGGTTATCACAATGTATCACAGTCGGAATCATCTGAGAACCAAACAAACCAACTAGGACCTTTCTCATCTAGATAGCCTCACATGCAGCTTGAATTGCTGCCATATACTCTGCCTAGGATGAACTGAGTGCCACATATCACTGCTTCCTGTTGTACCAAGAAACTACTAATGATCCTATGCTGAAGATCCCTCCTGATGTGCTCTTTCTCTCTGATGGAATGCCTACCCAATCAACATATATGAAGCCTTGAAGCTTCACTCCCTATGTCCATTTGTACCATAATCCATACTATGTAGTGCCCCTGAGATATCTCAAGACATGCTTCCCAACCTTCCATAAGAGCTTGGTGGACTTAACCATAGCTTGACTCAGCTGGTTAACTGCGTAGCAAATGTCTGGTCTAGTCTTCACCAAGTACATTAGTGAACCCACTAAATACTTGTAGACATTAGTATCCACTACTTCTCTTGTAGTAGCATCATCTTTCCTCCAATTTCATAGAAGAGGAGTGTGCATGGATTTACAACTCTCCATGAGAAACTTGCCCGATATCTCTTTGGCATACTTGCCTTGAGAAACAAAAATTTCACCATCCTGCTGCCATATTTCCAAACCAAGGAAATACTGAAGGACTCCCATGTCCTTGATTTCGAACTCCCTTGCAAGATCCTCCTTGCATGAGTTTATCAGCTGCTCATCACGTGTCAAAATTATATTGTCAACATAAATTATGATAATCAAGAGCTTACCATCAACCACAATATGGTACAGGTTTGCATCCACTTCACTTTTGGTGAAGCCCAACTCGATTAAATAACTATTAATCCGAGTGTACCAAGCATGAGGTGCTTGATTTAGCCCATACAATTATCTCTTGAGTCAACACGCATGTGAATCATTGTCAGAGATCTCGAAACCTTGAGGCTACTATATGTACACTTATTCCTCGATAACTCCATTTAGAAACACAATTTTCACATCCATATGATGAATGCACCACCCCATCTGCGCTGAGAGTGCAAGGATAGATCTAATGGAAGAGTACCTCGTGACTAGTGCGAAAGTATCCTCATAGTTGATCCCCTCAACTTGTGAGAATCCGCGGGCCAAAACTCTGGCCTTGTACTTCTCCAAACTCCCATTAAAAACTTGCTTCACCTTATAGATTCTTCTAGATCCAACCACTTATTTTCCGACCAGTATTGGGACTATCTCCCATGCACTTTTCTCGACGATGAAGTCATACTCCTCTACCATAGCATCAACCCAAATTGGTTTTTGCATTGCTTCCTGAAAGGAAGATGGTTATGTCACAAAACACTTGCTCATATGATCCATGTATCTAGTAAACCTGTCTAGAGACTGTCTTTGCCTACACAGTTAAGTAGGGGCTCCTACATTCTCTGCCACACCAAGTCTCAATCTATTAGCTTCCGTGGTGCGCCTTCTACCATTTCTGGTGGATGGATCTGTGTGAGTATTTTATGCCACTCCATGATCCTCTGCATGTGGCTGCTCCACATCTTGAGGTTCATTATTTGGAACCAATAGTTCCTCCTGAACATGGAAATCCAACTCCCTCTCAAGGGACAATCACATGGATTTCTCCTCATAAAATTTTATATCCTGTCGCACAATAATCATTTTGTTGTTTGGAAAATACACCCAATAGTTATGGGGATTTTTAGTGTACCCCACAAATATCCCAATCTCAGCTGTTAATTCAAGTTTCTTTCTGGTGTCTTTGGTCACATGCACATAAACATATGAGCTAATAATATTAAAATGTGAAACATCTGGTTTCTTACTAGTAAAAGCCTATTTTGGTGTACTCATGCCAAGTATTCGATGAGGACAACAGTTTTGCAAAAATACCACTGTGTTGCACGCCTCCACCCACAAATGAAATGGTAGGCCTTGATCATGGATCATCACTCATGCTACACCCATAATCATTTTGTTCTTTCTTTCTGTGACTCCATTCTGTTGTGGGTTATGAGGCACAATCAACTCTCTCTGAATTCCTTCTTTGCTACAAAAATTATTGAATTCATTGGAGATGTACTCACCACCATTATCGCTCCTAAGAGCCTTCAAATTCTTCCCCGTGTCTTTCTCCACCAATTATTTGAGCTCAAGAAACTTTGAGAATGTATGATCTTTCTTCTGCATGGAGTAGATCCAACACTTTCGATAAAATTCATCAACAAATGTCACATAGTACTTATGATTTGCTGTCGAAGCAGTAGAGAATGGTACACACACGTCTGAGTGAACTCTCTCAAGGATTTCCGAGGCTCGATTCCTCTTCTCCTGAAAGGTGGCGTTTTCATACTTATACATAGTACATCCCTTGCATGTGTCTAACTGTGCAAGAGTACTATTGGGAAGAGCCATAGAAATCGGCTACATGATCTTCAAGGCTCCGTGGTGAAGATGACCCAATATCCTGTTCCATAACTCACCCTCATCATGGCTCACCACTTTTTCTACCTTACCCATCAATGCTGAGCGACCATCTACATCAAGTTTATAGAGATTCTTAACTCAAATCCCAATCTTCTTGGATTTTCCTATTGTTTTGTGTTGCAGGAAAGGTTTTCCTTCACTGAAAACAACATCATAGCCTCTATGCTCCAACATTGTGACTAATACCAAATTTTTCTTCAAGCCTAGTACATGCTTTACATATTTTAATTGAAAGGGTTTACCTGACTGTCTCTGGAAGGTAACTGTACCAATATCGATAGTGTTGTACCACCCATCATCACCCATTTCGATATGCATCTAGATGTCCTTCTCCTCGAAGCTACTGCAAATTTATTTGTCTCCTGTCATGTGAAAGGATGCACCATTATCCAAGTACCACAACGATCCCATTTCACTTGACACCATGCATGCAATGAGCGAGAATTCAAGCTCAAATTGCAAGGCCAAAGCCTCACCAATTGTAGATCCTGAAGCCTTATTGTTCTTTTTCTTTTGTGGACAATTAGTGGCATAATTTACGTGCACGATATAGTGAAAACACTTCACTCTAGACATGTCACGCTTCTTGCCATATTTACCGGACTCAGATTTGGAATGGAATTTCTTTCCTTTCCCCTTCTTCGCCCTGGAAGCCAAAACACAATATTCTTCATCTTCATTCTTAGATGAAGATCCATCCCTGGTATTCCACTTGAATTCTTCTTGCTCTAAATCCGACCAAAGTCGTTCCCAATCTAGTAGCTTTTCCCTTCCATTGATAGAGTCCTAATATCTATGATAACCCTTGGGAAGTCCTAGAATAGTTAGGCTCACCAAATCATCATCCGCGACAGTAATGTCGACGCTCCCAAGATCATCTTGACATTGGAAAATTTTTGTTAAATATTTCGGCATGGTGTCACCTTTCTCCATTTTGATTTTCCTAAGTTTATCCTTCAGTGCCAATTTTATATGATCGCTGCTGCTCTAAAATAGATCTGTCAAAGCTTTCCACATTGCATATGGTGTCACTTTTCCATGGATACTTGAGACAATGTGGTTTCATACTCCCTCTAATAATATCCTTCTCACCTTTGCAACCTTCTTTTGCCAAGCATCAAGATTTGCAGCATCTGCTACAACGAGTTTGGGAACATCATTGTCAATCAATTCTTTCAACCCATTATCCTCCATTATTTCCTCCATATTATCTTTCCAAGAAATATAGTTAGAGATTCCCTCGAGTGCATACTCCAATCTCAAGCCTTTGGAATCCATTTCGATCATGAATCGCCTGTCGCACCAAGAATGTATTTTTCAAATTCAAATTATATTAAGTCACAAACTCAACTTCTCCTCCACTATAGTGATTTCCTATGCTCTAATACCATGTATAAATTATAGAAAAATACGTATATCATTGGATTCAATCCGATCTACCAATAACTAATGTTGATTACTCATGCATTAAAATAATGCACCAACTACAATTATAACTCCATAACTAATAGAATTACTTTGCATGCCTCATCAACCACCCTCAACTTGAAATACATGATCTAACTGAGTTTATCACACTCAATTAACCATTACAAGTGATCATGAGATAAGATTATATTTTATTGTCCAATTTAATTAAGGGAAAATTAAATTAGACACTACCCCAAATTAATTAATTAATTTGGCCATCACACTAATGTATCGCTAGGACCTATTGATGCCACATTAGTGTGTGTGCTGCAATTTCTTTTTGGAATTCAACAGGTTTATCATGTCTGATTAGGTGAAAGATAAGTTGAGGGTTGGAACATGAGCATAAAACCGACAGGGTTACAAGAGAACCTTGAATTTATAATTTATATCTATCATATTTATCATTGAATTAGGAGATAGATAAAGAAAAAAAGAATTACTGAAAATTACATGTGATATATTTAATGGGCGTAAGTATATTATTTCATTTCAAGTGGAGAAGTTCTTGAGAATGAGATAGAGATTTAATAAGACAACCTATATTGATAGATTTTAAATTGTTATTGACAAATATTATCTACATCAAGAATTTAAATAAGATAGTAACCATTTATCTTAGTGCACTGGAAAAAGGGATAAACTCATAACCTCGAGCCTTAGAGAAGGTAGGTGGATTATCTATGGGAATTCAATCTTAGGAAAAGTAAGGATAATTTGAAGCTATCTCTAAGTTGAATTATGCATGAGGATAATATTAAACTCAGAGATTAACTCTACCGACTTGGTATGCTTAGTAGAAATTAGTACCACATGCATACTAGAAGATTCAACAATAATGAATTAACTATTCCATAGTTGAAAAGATCCACTGTAAGAGATACACTGAGGACATAATTCAATAATATGATTTAGTTTACGAAAATCACCATAAATACTCAATATGATAGAAGTTAACGATAGGCATAAATTAACTGATAAAATATTCAGTCCAGGAGGAATACAGAAGGAATATGTAAATACTTCTGAATATTTTATAGCATAATATTTAGGAACAAATAGCTACAACGACCCAATATTATAGATATTATGTTCAGGAAGAATCCTGACATTAATATTTAGCTTAGAAAACATCTAATGTATCCCAAAAACCTTAGAGTCAAGGATGTATTAGTGCCAACATGGGAGAATACGAAAACAAGATAAGTTATTACACAGTGGAATCAAGATTAACGTATGGCACTGCCATAGTACCATTGCTAAGCCCCAAAGTATTTGTTTTCTAATATAAATCATTACAGACTTAAAACATATGCAAAATGAATATGTTGCATAGTGTTAAATGAGATAGAAGTGTTCTATCTTAACCAATTAACCATGAACAATTAAGAAACAATGTTCTCCTACTCTATACCCCAAATCACCAGGAAGAGGAAAAATAACACCGACGTGAGAATTGCCAAGCAGGAAAGAAGTGTTAATAGGAGAATTGTGCTTGATTTTCTATGAAGAGGGTTGAGAAATGAATAGGGCCAACACTTACCTACAAGACAACATCAGAATAAATTAACATTGGATTCCATGTTACTTAAGCACTTAATTGAATGGAGAAAAAAATTATTTCATATCTAGAAAAAACCTTACCTAATAGCATGGTGAAAGCCTAATTTTGCCTTAGATTCCTATGAATTCAAATGAAAACTAGAATCCCTAAGAAAGTGAGGCAGTGAGTAAAAAATAAAAGGACAATATTTTTAATATAGATAATGGTTTTACATGGAACCTACAAGACCTATAGGTTGGACGCATTGTGCAAAATTGTAAGCCCTGTTTCGTGGCTAGGAATTGTGCTCTAGGATTTAATTGAGTGGGTTTTCAGCCATGCTTGTTAGCAGGGAGGAAACAAAAAATAGAGTTGTGTTAAGGTAATATGCTGAAATAAGCCTGTCAAGAAAAATTTCAATGATAAGTAACCATTCAATTATAGAAAATGGAGAAGAGAGTAGAGACAATGTTCACACAACATAAAGCACACACTCATTGTATTATTACTGATCACAACAATTACACATATATAATACACAAATCACTGCCTTCAAGACATCTAGATCATGACTACGACTCACACATAGGAATCAACATCTTCTATATTGACACCTAGGGACTCACATTGACAACTACAAATGACATTGAAGCATTACTTCAAATATCCTCCCTTAATGCGTACATGGAAAACACATATTGCGACAACAATATGATATCTGTCTAACTGGTCTTTATCAGCACTCACATCCACTCTGTAATCTTGCAAACACTGCTCTTTCTTCATTAACACATCTTTGAGCTATCACTTGACCTCCATTTAAAACATAATCACTTTAGATGATATTTGAAGTATGTTGCAGAATTGACGCTTCTCGACCTCCTGGAGTACGACGGGTTAGTCTCAATATTGAACCATCCTATGGACACACCTCCATTTGTTGAACACATGGTCTTCTGTTGTATTCCGTAGTTATCGAGGAAGGTTGTCTGGGTATTGAATGTATTCATAAGTTAATTTTACAAGATGAAATCTTAAACACATAATCAAATTAACCTATAAGCTGATGTACCTGGCTCCACATGACAACACTATCTTATAACAAATTATAGATAATAAAATTAGTGATATGTTCTTGTGTCACTGTATGCAGCAAGAACCACAAATTTGAGAATATGTTAATATGTTCTATGATTGGTTCTTCATTTTATTTTTCACATTATACTTGAACAATAACACAATACAACATAAAACTGCACCATAAAGCTTCTACCAACAATTTTTTTTTAACACTCACAACACCAAAATGCTTGGTATTATTGATCACTGTAGGTACAAATATATAAGCTGACTTCAAAAAATCTAGATCATGACTATGATTCACACATAGGAATCAAATTCTTCTAGACTAACAACTCATGACTCACTCTAACAACTACACATGACATGGAAGCATTACTTCCAATAAAAAACACCTTTTTTCCACGTGAATCTTCGTTTCCTGATTCTTTATTTTACACTTTGAGAATACACCTTCTGTCTTTAATTTTTTATTTATGGTCTGCTGTCGATGTCTTCTTTCCCTTACCACTTCACTACTTCCCATTGCTAATGAGGAACAAGAAACGATTAAGGATAAGTAGTGGTAAAAGAAAAAGGAGCAAGTCATAGAGACCTGGTTATATAGCCTAGTTTTTCAGATAGCCTAGTTGTTAGATATTGACCTGACTTCCAAAAAAAATTAAAATCCTAAATTAATAGTGAGTCTGCAAAAACAAGCAGCTCATGACTAACTCACATATTAAAGGATTTTATTACTAATATTACTAATAAAATTCCATATTAATTGAATGACCTCCTTATAATAAATTTTTGTGCCGACCATTATCTGTTAGCACATGACAAAAATTGGCCCATTTCTTTGTTGTGGAACCATTTCACCTCTTTGACCTCAGGGGATTGATAAAGCTTCCATCTAAAGTAAAATATTCGTGCACCAGAATAGATGATTCCTCTGATGCCAGATGTTGATTGGCACTAGAAATCCTCAGATCTAGAATTTTCCTTAATTCCTAAGCCATTGAGTTCAATGCTAAAAAAAAAACACCGACGTTGATGATCCTCATCCTCTCTGTTTACAGAATTATATTAGCCAAAAAATCACACATCTCACCCTTTTATCTCATATCCAAAATTCATAGTTGTTTTGTGTCATAATGCATGTTCACTCCTTTAAATATTTTCAAATGGTGAGATAATGTTGGAGCTTTCTCCTATGGAAACAACGACAACATGGAAACCCACTTGCTTTCAAAACATAATGCCCAACTTCTTATTTACACAACTCACATGCACATAGATCTAAATAGAGAAATAAAATCACAATAGAAACCAACTCTCAAAAAAATCTCCACACAGTAAATTCTCTTAGCCTAATCTATTTACATTGTAATAAACTCAAGGCTCTCTCACATTTTCTTGGCCTTTTGGTGAATGAGTTGGGCTAGAATTTGATCTGATACCATGATAGAAAATTGAGAAGAGAGCAGAGACAATGTTCACACAACATAAATCACACATTCATTGTATTATTATTGATCACAATAGTTACACATATATAAGACACAAATCACCAACTTCAAGACATCTAGATCATGATAATGAATCACACATAGGAATCAACATCTTCCAGACTGATGCCTAGGGACTCACATTGAAAACTGCACATTGCATGGAAGAATTAATTCCAACATTCAAACATTCTGATCATTACCTGAGATGGATATTAACCTTGAGGGAACCAAATTTTAAACTAGGACCATGAAAGAGGGAAACCATGCTTGATACCTTATACAATAGAGTAATGAGGGTTTCAAGATCATAAAATGTTGCAATAGAAACATAAAATGTAATATCCTTGGCGTAAGCTACCATCAAAACTATCGTAAAATGACGGTTGTTGAAAAATTAAATATTATTAATTATTATATTGATATTAAATGAATAATATTCTTGTAATCATCAATGATAATAATATTATAAAAATTATTTCTTAATTATTTTATTTAGAAGAACTTATATTCTTCTACATAAATAAATTATATTTCCAAGTTGTTGTATTTTATGAGTTTTAGAAATAATGAGTAATAGTTTAAAAAAAATATGGGTAAGTTATATTTTGTTCATAAGACAAAAGAAAATATACCTCGGAAAAGTATGTGTGATTTATGGAGTTATTTTAGAATTTATGAAAATTCATATTTATGGATTGATTTATGGGTGATTTATGGAATGTTTTTAAGATTTAGAAAATATATTCCATTTTCTTAATTATATTTATTGTAAGCCTATGGGATAAATATGAGAACAAAGTGCATAACACAGGTATAATAGAGTCAAAAGAGAGGAATGAAGGATTCTAAGCATGCATTAAGAGATAAGTAACTATGTACTTTGAAAATTATTGTGTTTGTGCATGGTGCATGAAGAAATAATAATAAAATTTATTTTCTTGAAAATTTGCATATGATTAAGATTCAAGGTTATTTTCTTTGGAGAATCTCCATGGAATTTCCTGCATAGAGGAATAAGTGTTTTTTTCACTGAATTTAGAAATATTTCTTACAATTTTCATTGGTTTTTTTTTAAGTATTTTTTTTAGAAGTTTTGGGCTTAAATTTCAAAGGACATTTTTTTGGATGTATTTTGTTTCTAGAGGTTTTTGTGCTTAATTTCCAAAAGACATTTTTTAGTTTTAAGGTATTTTGTTTTTAGAAGTTTTGGGCTTAATTTTCATTGTTTTTAGAGGTTTTGGGCTTAATTTTCAAAGGACATTTTTTTGGATGTATTTTGTTTTGAGAGGTTTTTGGGCTTAATTTCCAAAAGACATTTTTTTGACTTAATTTCGAAAGGACTCTTTTTAGGCTTAATATTCAAACGACATTTTTTGGAGGTATTTTTTAAAGTGATATATTTTTAGAGGTCTTTTTGAAGTATTTTTTAAAGTGGCATTTTTTAAGAAGTTGGAATTAATTTCCAATGGACATTTTTTGGAGCTATTTTTTGAAGTGATATTTTTTTAGAGTACGTGTTTCAGGTTGAAGCAAATATTTTATAATGATTTTTTAAAATGAGTTTTTGTCTAATTTTTTAAATGATTTTTTTTTTTGCAGGACTTGGAAGGAAATATTTTGAGCTTCATTTCATTTTTATAAGACATTTTTTTCTTGGATTTTTTTAAAGCAAGTGTTTCGGATTCAAGTATGTAATTTTTGCAAAAAATTTAAAATGAGTTTTTTTTTTTAAATTAAATCTTTTGTGATGTTTTTTTTAATTGAGTTTTTGTCTAAATTTTTGAAGGAAATGTTTTGAACTTCATACTCTATTATCATGGGAAATCGAATGAATTACGTGAGAAAATATGATTGAATAAGAGACCCAAAGGAACATAGAGAAAAAGGGAGAGAATCTCACAAAAGAAAGAGAGAAGCACTCTCAAATATTGAAAGGGAAAATCAACCTCAAATAGAAGTTGAAGCAGGTATGTAAATGTAAATACTATGAATTTGATATTTAAAATTTTCCTAGTGTAAAATGTGATCAAGCTTAATTTTTATTTGATGAACTAATTTGAAAAATATTTTTCAATGTAAACATAGAGAGATATTCCTAAAAACATTGATGATGAGATACAAAATTTTGAAAGAGAAAGTGAAAGAGATATTGAACCAATGATTGAAGATGGTGAAAATGTTGAAAGAAATTCAAGTGAAGAAATTGATTCACAAGGTGTATATATATAGATATATATGTTGAACACATGCACGTATTATTGAAATTGTACATATTTATTAATTTAGTTATTTATTAAATATGTAAACTTATTGTGTACTATTCATTCGAATATGTTTAGATGAAATCAATTTCGATGATGAGATGTTAGAAAATGTTGACACTCACACATATGGAGATAAAAGAGCTGACCATATTATACGATATCGTTTTCAGCGCATTTTTGATACGTAATTCATAAAGAAAAATGTGACAGTTCAAGCCTAAATGTTGAAAGGTCTCCTATCATTAAGGAAATTAAAAGAAGCTACGACTTTATTGGGTATTAAAAAATCAACAAAAGATAAAAAAATGAAGGAAAATGTGATACAAAATACAAATAGTGCTATAAATTCAATTAGAAGATCTAGACAGAAAAATGTTTCAGTTGTACATAGAGAAATACATATGGAAGTGGTTTCATCAAGTACTAAAGGGAATCGCTTGGTAAAATCTATGGCACGAGAATTAGGAACCTCACGAAAAAATTTGCACAAAAATCGAAAATTTCGGTTGCATATAGATGTAAATGATGAACTTGCTTGTTGGAGAGCTATTTGTAGGAAACCATACAAAGATAGACTTGGATAAAATGTTAAAAAAAGAATATATGAATATTGGAAGAAAAATTCATGTGTTTCGCCAAATGCAAGGGATTTGATGCGAAGAAAAATAGCATGAAATCAATATGAAGAACATGAAAAAAATTTCTTGGACACCACTCAGATAGAGTTTTTCAACAAGTTCAAAGAGGAGAATTGTGAAATTCATGTCTTAATCAGTGCTTTTGTTCAACAAAAACCATGGTATGTAAACCTATCACCGTATGCGACACTTGTTGTTGTCGTTATCATGTGGAATTTCAGTTATATTATGACACATTCCTTAATTTTGGTAAAACATTTTGGAAATATTCACCTCCTCCTTCCACTATCCGTGATTTCATATCTCAAATTCTATGTGAAAGAGAAAGAGACGAATTATTTTACAAAAAGAAACATCTTGGTGGTAAAAAATGCAATGATTGTGGAAATTTGACTAAATTTCAAAAAAAATATTGTACTGATATAAATGATCAATCATTGTCCAACATGAAAGTGAAATGGAAGAGATATGAATATATCCATACATCGACTCAAGGTTCAAATAGTGATAAAAGAATTGAATTATAAGAAGAAGAAATTTTTGTGTTATATTTTTTGAGAAAGTTTGAGGAAAAAAATTATAAATACACCAAGCATTCCCATAGAGCTCGATGGCAAGACTTGCAATTAAAAAAATCCCATGAATTTTTTCACCACGGACCATTTTGTCAGTAATTGATTTTGCAGAAAACTACACATTTGTTCCACAAAAATAAATTCAGAGTGAATACTATCATTTTGACCAAGTCTCCGTGCTTGTCCATATTATATATAGACATGTTCAACAAAGCATCGATCATATAGAAAGCACCAGTGAAAATTGGCATGTTATTAAAGAATATCACTTTTATATCTGTGGCGATCGTACACATGATACAATGTAACATATATCAACTTAACCATAATTTTTTTTTTACCTTGTAACTATTTTACTCCATGTATCAACATTATTTCTATGATATAAAAAATTTAGTAGCATTAATTTGAAAATTAACAATATTCGTTATGTATCAACATTATCACTATGATATTTAACAATAAAATACAATAGCATTATTTTTCAATTTAACATTAGTCGTTAGATAACTATTGAATAGTTTTAACATGATATAAAGTATTACATAAACTAACTTTTGGGTTGAGCGCCTTTCATAAATCTACTGACATTTTTTGTAAGTGTCTAATGGATATTTTGACGGTAATTTACTTTCGGGTACAATGTTATTATCCTCTCCCTCGTAATTATATTTTCTTTGTAATTTAGCATTTACAATCACCTTTGGAGTTATTTTTCCAGATCAATTAGGATCTTCGTAACTCTTTATTTAGTTATTTGTGCAATTTGGTTTAATGCCAGAGGCTCCATTATCAATGCCAGTGATTAATATGCAGTGACAACTTTGTTAGTCGTCCACAGTAGATCTTTCACTGCTAAGATCCCATGACTACGTTGCGTTAGGGTTTCTGGGCTGAGTTATTGACCTTGCTGGCCGTAACCGTTTTGTCATTTGGTTTTTTTCTTGTCGAGCTCTATCGGTGTGCCTTGAGATACCTGCGATTTTGTTTAACAAGTCTTTACTCCACATCGTTGGCCTTTCGACATTCACTTCCGCCAGTAAGTATTATCTTCTAGGCTCACTGTAATGCCTCCTTATTAGTTTACAGAGGAAAAAACAATGTAACTCAACTCTTGCGGTAGGTTTTAGTTTCATTTTGCTATTTTCTTGAAATTGCTTCTAAAATTTGTTTTCTGCTTGTTAACTCTTGTTTTATGTCTGCAAGGTTTCATTGGTATGAAGGGGTAGACTTCTGACTAGTTGTTATAAACCTTCAGGACACCGATGGAGATACGGTAACCCTCACTACCAACATTTTTATAATTCCATTAGTTGCAGTTCGAATCCTCAGGTTTACACTATTCACTCTTCCAGATATTTTCCTTGCAGCTTGGATTATCCATTTTTGGGTTTATTCCACACAGGTAACCTCTGTGTTCCATTTCGGATGTTTTCATTTTTCATTGAGTTATACATGGTATAAAAAAATATGGGTATTAACCCTTACTGTATTTTTTTAATTTTTTTTGTACAGGTATTCTCGATTTGGCTTTGTGCTCTCAATATGGCTCTATTGAAAAGATGTCTAATTTTTGCTTAACCTCCTTGAACAGGTATTCCGCATACAACAGGCTATAGGAGTGAACTAGATTGCAATCTAATTTTTTATGTTAGGCCTTGTTTATCTTTGGTTTCTATTGCTCACCGGACTTTGTGCTCGTAGTAATTTCCAGTTTGATCCGACTGTAGAAGCTTAGCTTTCTTTTTATTAAAAAATGTTCTCCCGTGTTACATGCATGTGCTTGCTATGGGGACTTAGCTTAAGCTTCGGAACCCTCGGGGTTTAACCAAGTATGCTCTGAAATTTCCTTCTCATAGGAAGTCATATTTACATTGTAATTTGTAATTGAACATTTCTGCTCAAAAATTATATTGTTGAATATAAACTACTCACTCAGTCTTCATGGGTTTTTCCTGGTTACCCTTTTTTAGTTGTATAAAGTAATTACAGTGCAATGAAATTTAGTCCGTTGTCTCTATTTATGGTTACCTCCCGTTTTACATTTTCGGATATTGAAATATTATAGAAATCATGTAATATTCTTGGTTTTCTCATTAAAGAAATGTTAATAGAGTTTTAAATATAAAATGTATTGTTTCTCTAGTTTTCTCCTAAGAGTAGGAATTATTTCATGGATAGGTTCTACTCTGGTTATATTCTTACTATATTAATTTTGTCTCTGACTGGTATTACTATTCTAATAAATTTGATTCCAGAAAGTAAATCTATAACTTATTTTATTTGTTTTTCCAAAATTAGCATTTCTTGGCAAAGTGTCCTTTCTGCATTCTGAGGGTTAATTTATTTCTTGACTTATAAGGGCTTGTATAAATTTAGAGTTTTAAAACATGTATCTCTAATTACAATACTGAAACGTATGTATACTATGCATGGTTTAATTTGCAGTTTCCTTTTCTAGAGGTTATTTTTCTTTAGCAGAATGGCTAGACCATACTGTCCGTGTATTATCATAGATACAGAGAACAACCTATACAAAAGCTTGTTTTGTGGTTTTGTGTTAGCAGTTCTTTGTTGGGTAGATAATAGTTCAAGTTTATACTAGCTAGCATTCTACTGTGAAGAAAATACATACTACAAATTTTCATACAATATTCTCAACACACAACTACCAATTCCTTTCATACATTAAACTAATAATTTCAGTGATAGATAACTTATAAGTTTTTCCTTAGGCCTCTAATTGATGTTGTTCCTCCCTACCGAGAGAGAGGAAATCACGTCCTCGTCTCTCCCCCGTGCTCCAAGTCTGAGTTATGAGAGTTGACAAAAACTACTGGAAGAGACCTCAGGACATTCTGGTCCAGTCTTCTATTCCAGTCAAATATCATAAATCAGAGTATTCCACTGGTTACCACAAGCTCAGGAATTCTTCTCTACAAATTTCCTTTTTCCAGTTACCAAAAATAACCCCCAAACCTCACTCGGATTAAGCCTTTATCCTCAGAGGTTGGGTAACTATTTGAACTGATTCTGTCCAACTAAATCTTAGTTCTTGAATTATTTTTTACCATCAGTCTTGTTATTCTTTTATGGAAAGAACTTCCATAATTAATTTAATCAAGATTAATTTATCCTCATAATGTATTGTAAAAAATAAAAATAAAAAATAATAATAAATGTCTTAATGTCTTAACAACATATCATAATCATCAGTTAGCAATAATCAAGTTGTTACAACTTCGCCCCCTAGAAGTGAACATCGTCCTTGGTGTTCTCATTCTGATCTAGAAAATAATTCAGGGTATGCTTCCCAAACAATGCCTTCATCCTCCCAGGTAGCTTCATACGGGCCAAAGGCTTCCACTGCACTTTAACTTGCGTGATGGCTCGTTTCCGGAGCATGATTTCTCTCCGATCGATTATACATTGAGACTCGACCAGAAACTCACCATCCGATTCAACCTGAAATCAAAAAAATTGAATTAGTTTACTAATAAACTTTAACATTTTTAATCAAGTCTAGTATTCATATCCTACCTGAATACTTTGCCAGTGGATTATGTGCTTCAGATCGTGTACGTGTGATTTTAATAATGATACATGAAAGACATTGTGCACCCAAATATGATTGGGCAAGGCTAATCTAAGAAGCTTTCACATAGTCCTACTCCTTTCCAGACGAAAGGCCCACAAAAGTCAGATTTCCAACTTAGCTGATGAGGCCCACCTTTAAAGTGATTTTTCTTTTTATTTTATCTCATGTACAAATGGTCTCCCACCTCATACTTCTCACGATATAAAGTCCCTTTATTCATTCACACATACACATTTTGTTCTATCTCGTCGTTTCTCTAAATATTTCCGAATCTTCCTTACTTCTGACTCCATTTTAGGTAACATTTCCGGTCGAAGCATCAACTTGGTTTCTAGGCTACTCCAATTAATAGGAGTTCTGCATTTTCATCCGTTCCCAAGCTTCAAAGATCTGGCATATTAAGTGATGCCCTGTCCATTATAACTTGCAAACTCTTATCCATATATTCTTCCCACCTAGTTGGTTGTTGCATTACATACATATGTAACATAACCTCTAGGATTTGATTTACTCGCTCCGTTTACCCATTTGTCTGTGGATGGTAAGCAGTGCTGAAATTAATTTGAGCTCCCAATCCTGTAAACAATGTTTTCTAGAAAGTTGAATTAAACTTCACACCCCTATCAGATATGACAGTCTTTGGGATTCCATGCAATCTAAAGATCTCTCGCATAAATATGTCTGCTATTTGCACCATTTTATAAGTGGAATGCACGGGTATAAAATTTTCTTCTTTGCTTAATCGATCCACCACTACCATTATAGAGTAATTATTCTTCTTTGACCTTGGTAAACCAATGATGAAGTCTAAATATATCACCTCCCACTTCCACTCAGGCACCAGTATAGGTTGCATCAGTCCAGTTGGGTGTCAGTGCTCTACTTTCACTTGTTAGCACTCTAAACACTTGTTTGGATATTTTGTAATGTCTCTTCTCAATCCTGGACAAAAGTAGTTCTTCCTAATTGCTGTTAGCATTTTTTGATACCCGGGATGTATAGATTAGTTACTTCGGTGATACTCATTTAGAATCAATTCCTTCAATTCCGTTCAATTTGGAACAAAAGTCCTTTCCTTAAAAGTTAGCAACCCTTCCTTGTTAATTCCATAATCAACATATTTTCCTTGTTTTTTGGACTCCTCTATTTGCTTCCACATGAATTAGTATTTAGGACCTTTCTTAGCTTCTGTTTTTATTTTCTCCAAAATTTTTCATTCAACCTGATTATAATACAGTTCATAAACACCATGCAATTTTCTACTCAATGCATCAGCTACTCTATTCTCCTTACCCTTCACATGCTGCATATCAATGTCAAACTCGCTCAGGAAAGCATTCCACCTAGCCTATGGAGAATTAAGGTCAACTTGCTTAAAATAACTGGTTAAGCTGCTATGATTAGTTTTAAGTACAAATCTCTTTCCAAGCAAGTAGTGCCTCCAAACCCGGAGTGCATGCACTACTTCTATCAGCTCCAAATCATAATTTGAGTACCGCTGCTCATGCTCCTTTAGTTTTCGTGATTCATAGACAACAGATTTACCTTCTTGTGACAAAATTTCCCCAACTCCTTCTTTACACGCATATGTGTAGACTTAAAACTCTTTGTTGGGATCTTGTACCTTTAATACTGGAGATGTGGTCAATAACAATTTCAACCTTTCAAAACTGTCTTGAAATTCCTTTGTCCATTTCAATATTTATCCCTTCCTTTGTAAGGAAGTAATTGGGAAAGAATTTTTTGAAAAACCTGCAATAAACTGCCGATAATAACTTACCAAACCCATAAAGGATCAGATGTCTACCACGTTTTGGGATACTTTCCATTCCATAATCGTTCTGATTTTCTCCGGGTCAACTGCAATACCTTCAACAGAAATAACGTGACCAAGGTACTGTATTTCTTGCTTAAAGAAATCACACTTGTTGAACTTAGCATACAGCTGATGCTTCCGTAACATTTCTAGCACTATCTGCATGTGCTCTTTATGCTCTTCTGCATTCTTGGAATAAATTAAGATGTCATCAATAAATATTAACACAAAATTATCCAAATAGGGGTGAAATATATGATGCATCAACCTCATAAAGGTTGCTAGTGCATTAGTCAACCTAAATGGTAACACCACAAACTCGTAGTGTCTATACCTGGTATGAAAAACAGTTTTATGTATGTCTCCATCTTTTATCTGGATCTGATGGTATCCCTACCTTAGATCTATCTTTGAAAATACTGTAGCTCCCTTCATTTGATCAAACAAATCATCAATTCACGATAGAGGGTATCTATTTTTAACAGACAGCTTATTAAGCTGGCGGTAATCCACGCACATTTGCAGGGTTTCATTTTTCTTCTTCGCAAATAACATAGGTGCTCCCCAAGGGGATACACTTGGCCGGATGTACCCTTTATCCAATAATTCCTGTAATTTCATCTTTATTTCGGTTAATTCTAGTACACTCATTTGGTATGGCGCCCTTGAAATCAGTGATGCTCCAGGTATCAATTATATGGTAAAATCAATGTCCCTTCTAGGTGGCAAACCTGGTATTTCCTCTGGAAATACATCCATAAACTCTTGCACTATCAGAATGTTTTCTATCATTGGAGCTTTTTTTTTGGGATTTGTAAAACCCACTTGGATGGTGTATAACTAGCATCCTTTCCTCACACACTTACCCATTTGAGATGTTGTAATTAGACGCAGCTTCAGAGGTTTATTTATACCTTGAATTTCCTTATGGGTTCCATATTGCATTCTATAATATATGACTTTTTCTTTACAGTCTACTAACGTCCAATGATTCTCCAACCAGTCCTTACCAAGTAACACATTATAAGATCCCAGGGGTAATACATTCAGGTCTATAGTTAGTTGTTGTTCACTAATTTCTAGTGCACAGTTCAAAATATTGGCACACAACTTTCTCTTTGCTCCCGTGGCTAACTGTACCAGCCATGGATTTTTGAATTTCTGACTCTGAAATTTACAAATCTCTACTACTTTGGGACTTACATAGCTTAAACTTGCACTTGGGTCTACCAAAATAGAAACATGTTGTGATAGTAATTTACCTTCTAATTCTATCATTGTTGGTTGGTAGTCTACCTGCCAATCTTCCAGGGCTGCATTAATTCTGGGTACATTTCTAGCTACATCTCCTACTATTGAGGCCTCCTGTAAGTTGGTAACTACCTCACTCCTTCCTTGCTGTGGAAAATTTCTATAGTAGTGTGCTTCACCACACCCCTAACACTATAGGGGTGGCTTCTGATTTTGTGCTTGTTCTGGTTTGCTAGAAGCTTCTGTGGGCTTATATTTTGCAGGCCATCTTATTCTTTGATGATTTCTTCCAAATTGTTTGCTAACTGAGCTTCTGGCAGCATTCTTGAAATTACTGGTTCTATTTTTCTTGAAACTAGAACTGCCCTTATGTTCTTTCTTTGTCTTCCAGCTTGTACCCTGCTCTCCTTTTTCTTTAGCTTGCCGATAACACATTCTTGCCTTATAGATTGCCTCATCCATAGCTTTTGGATTCAAAAACTCAATACGTTCCATCATAAGAGTCAGAAAACTACTCAGGAACCGATGTACTTTTGCTTTTTAACCCTTAATTAAGGAACATAACGGAGTAAGGAAGTAAACTTGGTGTTGTACTCATCCATCGTCATTTGTCCCAGCTTCAGTTAAGTATTTGTCCTTAAATTACTGCTGGAACAAATCGCAAGTCACGTCCTGATCAGCTATACTACGGACATTTTTCACTTCCTCCCACCATAGTGTGGCCTTCTCCCTCAACTGAAAAATGGCCAATCTGGCTTTAAGATTACTATTGTATTCATAAACTTGAAAATACTTTTTCATGTTTATCAGCCATGCCTCAACCACCTCCTCCTCAACTCCATCAAATGTAGGTGGTTTTATTTTTTGAAATTCACCTTGTAGTTCCACTTTCTGTCTCTTAACTTCTTTCTGATTAGACACATTATCCGACTCAGCCTCATTATAGTTTTTATTTCTATTACTCCGTTAAGGCTTACTTCTTTCCATTCTATCAGTGGCATGGTCTCTTGCTTGTTGCTCATTTCCTTCTTGCAAATCCCTATTAGTGGTGGGTTGTTCCATCCCTTGATTCTATTTTTCTAAGAGGCTTTTTAATATCCTCTCATGTTCTTGCATCAAACGTGCATTATCAATTCGCACCCTCTTCATTTCCTCTTGTAACTTCTGTACTGTATTTAGAAGAATGCTAGTTTGGTGCTGTTGTTCCTCAAGTAGTCTGCTTGTTTACTGGTGTTGATCCACACTCAGCTGCACCCACATCTCCAGATTCATTTCTGGTCAGGGTTGGGTTTCCTTGGTGTTTTGGGGTGGCTGTTGCATTTTCCCCCTTCTCATAATGTCTTCTATTATATTAATTTTCTCTCTATCTCTCTCTCTGTGCATCAATATATACATAGCTTAAATCGTTATTTAACCCAATAGGGTCCCAGAGTACGAACACTGCTCTGATACCACTTGTAACATATATCAACTCAACCATAATTTTTTTTTTTTTACCTTGTAATTATTTTACTCCATGTATCAACATTATTACTATGATATAAACAATATAATAACATTACTTTGAAAATTAACAATATTCATTATGTATCAACATTATCACTATGATATATAACAATAATAATACAATAGCATTATTTTGCAACTTAACATTAGTCGTTAGATAACTATTGACTAGTTTTAACATGATATAAAGTATTACATAATCTACCTTTTGGGCTGAGCACCTTTCATAAATCTACTAACATTGTTTGTAAGTGTTTAATGGATATTCTGACGGTAATTTACTTTCAGGTACAATGTTATTATCTGCTCCCTTGCAGTTATCGTTTCTCTGTACTTTAGCATTTACAATCACCTTTGGAGTCATTTTTCTAGCTCTGTTATGATCTTCGTAACTCTTTATTGAGTTATTTGTGAAATTTGGTTTAATGTCGAAGGCTCCATCATCAATTTCGGTGATTAATATGTGGTGACAGCTGTGTTAGTCCTCCACCATAGATCTTTCACCGCTGAGATCCCACGGCTAAGTTGCGTTAGGGTTTTTGGGCTGAGTTATTGACCTTGTTGGCCATAACCATTTGTCATTTGGTGTTTTTCTCGCTGAAATTTGTCGATGTGCCTTGAGATACTTGTGATTTTTTTTAACAAGTCTTTACTCCACGCCATTGGACATTCGGCATTTGGTTCCGCCAGTAAGTATAATCTTCCAGGCTCACTGTAATGCCTCCTTATTAGTTTATAGAGGAAAAAAAAATGTAACTCAACTCTTGCGGTAGGTTTTAGTTTTAGTTTTATATTTTCCTGAAAATGCTTCTAAAATTCGTTTTCTACTTGTTAACTCTTGTTTTATATCTGCAAGGTTTCCTTGGTATGAAGGAGTAGACTTCTGACTGGTTTTTCTCAACCTTCAGGACAGCGATGGAGATACGGCAACCCTCACTACCAACGTTTATATAATTTCATTAGTTGCAGTTAGAATCCTCAGGTTTACGCTATTCACTCTTCCAGATATTTTCCTTGCAGCTTGGATTATCCATTTTCGAGTTTATTCCACACAGGTAACCTCCGTGGTCCATTTTATATGTTTTCATTTTTCATTCAGTTATACATGCTATAAAAAAATATGGGTATTAATCGTTACTGTGTTTTTTTATTTTTTTGTATAGGTATTATCGGTTTGGCTTTACGCTTTGAATATGGCTCTATCGAAAAGAATTCTAATTTTTTCTTAACTTTCTTCAAGAGGTATACTGCATACGACAGGCTATACGAGTGAACTGGATTGCAATCCAATTTTTATGTTAGGCCTTGTTTATCTTCGGTTTCTGTAGTCACCAAAAGTTTTGCTCATAGTACATTCGAGTTTGGTCCGGCTGTAGAAGCTTAGCTTTATTTTTATTAAAAAATGTTCTCCCGAGTTGCATGCATGCACTTGCTATGGGGACTTAGCTTAAGCTTAAGAACCCTTGAGCTTTAACCAAGTCTGCTTTGAACTTTCCTTCTCATAGGAAGTGACATTTGCATTGTAATTTGTAATTGAACATTTCTGCTCAGAAATTCTATCTTTGAATATAAACTACTCATTTAGTCTTCATGGGTTTTTCCCCGTTACCATTTTTTAGTTGTATAAAATAATTACAGTACAATGAAAGTTTCTCCATTGTCTCTAGTTATGATTACCTTCTGTTGTACCTTTTTGGCTATTGAAATCTTATAGAAAGCATGTAATATTCTAGGTTTTCTCATTAAATAAATGTTAACAGAGTTTTAAATATAAAATGTATTGTTTCTCCAGTTTTCTCCTGAGAGTAGGAATTATTTCGTGGATAAGTTCTACTCTGGTTTTATTCTTATTGTATTAATTTTGTCTCTGAATGGTACTACTATTCTAATAACTTCGATTCTGGAAAGTAAATCCGTAACTTATTTTATTTGTTTTTCCAAAATTAGCTTTTCTTAGAAGTTTGTCCTTTTTGCATTCCGAGGGTTAATTTCTTTCCTGACTTATAAGGGCCGGTATAAATTTGTAGTTTTAAAACATTTATCTCTAATTATAGTACTCAATTTTATATATACTATGCATGGTTTAATTTGTTGTTTCCTTTTCTAGAGGTTATTTTTCTTTAGCAGAATGGCCGGACCATACTGTCCATGTATTATCATAGATACAGAGAACAACCTACATAGAACCTTGTTTTGAGGTTTCGTGTTAATAGTTATTTGTCAGGTAGATAATAGTTCAAGTTTATACTAGCTAACATCCTGTTGTGAAGAAAATACATACTACAAATTTTCATAAAATATTCTCAACATACAACTTCTAATTCCTTTCATACATTAAACTAGAAATTTCAGTGACAAATAACTTATTTGTTTTTCCTTAGGCCTCTAACTGATGTTGTTCCTCCCTACCTCGAGAGAGGAAATCACGTCCTCGTCTCTGCCCCATGCTCCAAGTCTGAGCTATGAGAGCTGACAGAATCTACTAGAAGAGACCTCAGGACATTCTGGTCCAGTCTTCTATTCCAGTCAAATATCAGAAATCAGAGTATTCCACTGGTTACCATGAGCTCAGGAATTCTTCTCTGCAAATTTCCTTTTCTTAGTTAACGAACAGAACCCCCAAACCTCACTTGGATTAAGCCTTTATCCTTAGAGGTTGGGTAACTCTTTGAACTGATTTTGTCCAAATAACTCTCAGTTCTTGAATTATTTTTTACCATCAGTCTTGTTATTCTTTTATGGAAATCACTTCCATAATTAATTTAATAAAGATTAATTTATGCTCATAAAATAATAATAAATGTCTTAATATCTTAACAACATATCATAATCACCAGTTAGCAATAAGCCAACTGTTACATACATATTTTTTACAACACTGTTTTGGAAAGATTTATGACTCCTTGAAAAGTCATGGAATAAAATTCAATGAACATTAGATATGGTCACATGGATGCGCAAGTAAATTTAAATCTTCACGATCATTATTTTAGTTGTGTTGTCTTCGTAAGAAAACCTACATTAAACATTGTTGGAATTTCTTTGAGACTGGCCATGGAAAAGGAGAACATGACGGTGCAGGGGCATGCATAAAACGGGCACTTCGAAGATATCAAATGAACCCCTATGCAAACTGACTTGTGGATGCTAAAGAAGTTGTTCAATGGTACATTGCTGCTTTAAGCCATGAGACTAAACGATCAAGGGAAGTGCGAAGGTACATTCAATTTAATTTTTATTGGATATCCAATTTTAAACAGTGTACATTTATCACAATGATTATCTTTGATGGTATTTGGATATCATATTTACATTCTTCTTTGAATTTTCCATATATGGGTTTTTTTTGCATATTGGGATTGAAGATGTAGATAGATCAATAGGAAATGATGTAGAAACAATAAAAGGGACTCGAAAATTGCATTCAATTAAAACAAACTTGTCTACAAATGTGTTTGCATTGGATAAAGGAAAATGTTCTTGTTTTTGTCATGTTTGCATAGACAACACAGAATCCAATGATGTTTGTGAAAAAATAATGTATGGAAAAGATTAGAAACATACAGAGATAAATATAAAGGGGAAAATGTCTGTTGCAATGTTTGAATAAATGCAACCAGAGGAGACTATAATATCATCTGACGGTGATCGAATTTCTGATCTCGTTAGAGAAGGTAACATTTGAATCGCTTTCAAATGATAGAGATCTAGAAATAGATACTAAAATTATTTAAAGTTAATTTTTCATATTAATTATGACCTAAATTTAAATACATAATTTTTTTTTATTGTGCAAGATATGTTTTTGCTGTAATTGCACCTACTGACAACTGTTAGTATGAATCTTAATCGAAAGTGTATGAAAAAATACCACTTTAGTTGTGCATAACAAACAAACCTAACAGCAAAGATGGTTGCCAATATCTTTAGGTCTGCAATTAGGTGACCAAGATAAATGCTTCAAAAATCTAGATCTATGCATTAAAACACATTAAGCAGTAAATAAAAATAAGAGTTGCTCCATGCATCCAATAGACAAGACAAGAATATGTTGAATGAATTTTGTATTAATGGCACCTGGGAGGAAAACATAGAAGGATGTTACTAGTTCTCCTCAATGGGACGGGTTCTTGTAAGTCCTCAGCACTTCAGATTTAAAATTGCTCTCTCTTGATGGTGTAGAAAACCCAAACAAAAATGGAACTCAAAGGGAGTTCACAAGCATAAAGATAATATGTGGCTGAGGGTGTCAAAGTGGAACCAAACTATAGATCGGAGTGATCTTTAAAACCTTTCAAAGAGTAAAATAGATGAGCTTTCCTTCTATTTATAACAAAATATTGAGTTAGTCTAGATATTGGTGCATAGTTAAAATATTATTAACTTAATCAGATGTTTTAGAATATTTTATTATATTTGTTGGAGGGAAAAAGAATTTGACTTGGGTCAAATCCCTTTATTTGTAAATAATAAATAAATAAATGATTTATTTATTATTTTAATGATGTGGTTGAGTAATAATAAAATAAATAATGATTTATTTAATTATTTATGAGTGATTTAGTCAAATTTAACAAGGAATATTATTTAAATAAGTTTTAAATAATATTCCTAGAAAATAATAAGATAAATAATAATTTATCTAATTAATTTTCCTGTTTGGGTTAAATATGACCAAGAATATTAATTAAAATGTTGTTTAACTAATTATTCCTTGAGGAAAATAAAACAAATGTAGATTTATTTAATATTTCCTCATGGGGTTTCCTGTTTTGACCATAAACAACTTAATAAAGGTGGTTTATTAAGTTATTTTTCATAGCGAAAGAAATTTTACTTAGGGTAAAATTGGTCTTACATGGTGTAATTAGGTTCATCTAATAGTAACAAGTTAGATGACCAAAAAAATGGTGTAATAGATTCCCCCCCAGCGTGCGAGCATTAGTAGCTAATCGTATGACTGAAGTACATTGTAGGAACTCAATCACTAGAAACTGAAGGGGAAGTCAAAGAGAGAGAAATATAAGGTAGACTAAAGCGCTAAAGGACTAGACCCTAAGGAGGTGATACTTACAGGTGTGACAAGTCTCTTTTATGAGTGAGTACCTATGCTATAGGTAGCGAGGGAGGCATACCTATGCCCGCTAAGACAAAGTACAAAGAATAATGCATCCAGTAAACAAGGGACTAAAAAATATAGTACATGCTGGCATAAACATGAGCGAGGTAAAAACATGATAATTAATCCCACATACATACTGTGCCTAGGATAACATCCAGGACTTATACAATAATATCTGAGTACATGAGATACAAATACAACCCAAATTCCGCTAGAAACAGGAAAGGGCTCTGAAAATCTGGCTGATATATGCAAACAAAAAGGCACTGCAAGTGGCTGAGGCCGACATCATCAAATATATGGAGCTACATCAAAGGCTATAATGAAGAGGTCATCCGAGCATGTGGGGGGCTACCTATAGGGCCACCCCCTCATGAGGGCTGAAACATCTCACAAATACCTGGGAATCGCCGATATCATTTGCTGCATCACTAAACCATCAAGTATACAGATCTTGATCATGCTAAAATGAGCTGTAGCTGAGAAAAAATCAAGTCAAAGGGCAATAAGGACTGCCTTTTCCTGATCCAAGGTACCAAACAAGAGTGGAAGCTAGAACCAAGGTACACTGCCCTCTAGACCTGTCTTCTGGAATGAATGATCTGATGTTGATAGAAGGAGGTCCACCATAGGTGAGGCAATAATGGATCCTCAACTAAGGCATGAGAGGAAATAGTAGAGCGATTAATAGACTGACACCAAGGATGATGATGAAACAGGGGGTACTCAGTAGTGGACGAACGACTTCCCTTGTTAGATCATAAAGGGCATGGATGACCTGGAAGCGACTGACACAATATCATAAGGGATAGGGGATAGTGGGGCTGAAGGCCATAATGTGCGACACGAGAGAAGAACCAAGCGATGAAGGATGGAGGAATATAGAGGGATATAAAGGGACTCGGTATAGACTCCATGCATACGAGGATGAATCAACTAAGATTCTCTAAACAAGGGTGATTCGATGATGCTGCCAAAAAAAAAAAGGTCCAATGGGGACCATAAAAACATGAGTACATGATGGTTACTCATGATGAAAATCGACCCAAGCATGAACAAGTATGAAAGCAAAGTGGTGCCCGAAGTACATGTGTTGCAAGTGAAGAAATTCGATTTTGAGGAGTGGTGAAGTGACCCTTCTTGGACGAAATGTGTCGTGGTGAAGTATCAAATCACAAAAAACTAATAGATACCCATTTGAGAGCTTGGTGAGAGCTTTCCAACAGTACAAATGATTTTTCAAACTGAGCTATGATTTGGCCGCAACAGGCAAAAGAAAGATCAGGGGTTTCTCTTTTAATAAGGCATTTTCCCTCCAAATTCACTCATTTGCATGTGGAGCTGTGGTGAATGTAGAGAGGAGAGAAGGCCCTAAATCTTGCAGCGATCGTAGCAGACAAACTGACCATTGGAATCGAGATCTGTCAGTTGCAAGTAAGAGGCCTAACCCTACTCTTTCATTTCAGTGGGTTAAAATTTCAGTTTAGGTCCCCAAAGCTCAGGAACAGACCCATACTCCTCTTCACGGCTGGGTTGCACTTTTTTGGGCAAAAACTGTGACCTGGGTAGCAGGTTTTGGGCAGAAAAACTGTGACCTATCCCAGGATTGGGCCTGAAAGGTGTGACCTGACAGAGATAGGTTTTTCTGTGATGTTTTTTAGCTGAGAACTGGGTGTTTATGTTTGGATACAGTATTTCCTATTTGTACACTGACAAATATGATGGTTTTGTGCAAATATGGTAGAATTATGGATTAACTAGAGAGAGAGAGACCTGGGCATATTACGGATGGAGATCCAGGAGGATCAAGGTGTCTACAGTGCATTGGCTAGGTTTTGGGTTCTGAAGTTTGTGGAGAACCCTTTGATGAGAGATGGAGAGCCCTTATTAGCCTAGATTATCAGCTATTGGGACCCAGACCGAGAGGTCTTTATAGTGCAGGGTCATCAGATCGAGTTGACGGTCTAGGATATATATTTCCTGACTGGTCTCCCAACACTTAGGATGGTCGAGAATACTCAGCTAGTGTTACTGCGAGGGAGGAACATCATGGAGTTTGTAGAGCGCCATTGTTGACCAGGTCTCCATGTCAAAGGGACACAGATACCCATCGAGGATCTAGAGAGGTTAGAGACCCGTGATGTGGCCGCAGCGGTGTTGTGGATCTTGGGAAACCAGGCACTCCACCACATCACTGGAGGGTAGATGATGATTGTGGAGAGTGTGTTGAGTGGGATCCACTATGTGTGGGCCCAGATGATGCTGTCATCATTGAAACGATAGTTGTCGCTATGCAAGTGGCAAGTGAACCATGACTGTGCATATGGGACAGTGTTGTGCTCACTCTTCTTTGAGAAGATCCCGACACTTCGACCTCATATACAGCTCTAGGATGGGGGCTCGAGGGAACCCAGGATGCGCCGGTGGGGACGACTACTATGTAGAGGAGGAGGTGGGGCAGTTGAACGGGTGTTCCGACCCAAGTTCTTTGGTCATTGGGATCAGATTCCATTGTACATAGACGACTATCCCTATAGTGGGATGAGTTATCGTGGGGACCCAGACTTGCCACTGCTGCCTGGTTGAGTATGGGGGCCCGACGGTAAGTGAAAATTTGCTAATATTTATGTGCATTGTAAAGTTTCATAATATTGTAGATGGTACTGATTCTTTCACTTTTGGTATGCAAATACAACACCGATAAAACCGACTGGGTATATGGGATGACCTGCAGTATAGTGGGCTGCAAGACCTAGTGGATCGAGGGTGCCACAAAATGAGGACGCGGAAGCCCTCCTGGAGGACATCCATTGTAGATGTGAGAGGCTTTTGACCGGTGTTTCAGAGCACAGCTAGCAAGATTTAGATGACCAATACATAGAGCCATGTATTGGTCTACCGTTGAAGTGGCGAGGGGTCATGTGGCGCATGGCAATGGCCAGATAGGGGATGTGTCATATACGAGCTGCAGGAGCAGAGCCATTGGCTCGGGATCCTCCAGATAATGATTAGTGTGTAGGGGTAGGTGGTGCCCCCAGTTTTGAGTTTTTGTAACATGCTATGGGCATGTCATGTGTATTAGAGTTGATGGACTCTAAAACATTTTATACGACACATATTATCGATATGCATCATTTTGATGGTTTTATGTTATTGTCTTGTGTTAAATGTGTGTGCTAAATGCCAATCTCGAATATTGTTTGAAATAATATCTACATAGTGATCTTGTGCTCTAGGTACATGACTGAATTTA
Organism: Pinus albicaulis; assembly: GCA_034641835.2. Classification (NCBI taxonomy): domain Eukaryota; kingdom Viridiplantae; phylum Streptophyta; class Pinopsida; order Pinales; family Pinaceae; genus Pinus; species Pinus albicaulis. Next base: position 230,840,346 of record CM076580.1, read on the forward strand.
ATGATTTCAAATTCACGCATGAAAATCTTCACTCATAAATATCTTCTAAAAAGGATAGGATTATGCACATGATAGAAAAAATTCAATTGCCTGACAAGGTATGGACTTGAGAACATGAAGGTGGAGGATGCGATGGGAGAGGGCATCGAAGCACAAACTCACACTACATCATATTTGGCCTGATTATTGGTAGCAAGTATCATTACATACACCATTCGAGAGAAAAAGCGTAATGCAAGGGGGTAAGCCATGGGCCCAACCCGCCGAGGTACAGATTCCAGAGTAGTCATTTGCAACATTGGCAGTTGGCATCACCGATATAAGGTGTGGATGGGAGGTCCATCTAAAAGGTGCTACAAGACAATCAATGGGAGGATAATGAACAATGCTGGCGACCTGAGTGTAAAGTAGAAATCGAACACACACTGCGAGAGGGAGTGATCTGGGTAATATGTATACTACTCACATACCGATGGTTAGGTGGAGTGTGGGAGCTACCAAAGGTGTATCTTGTGCTCAGGCTGCAAAAGTCACCATAGGCACGGATGGTGCCATCCTGCTTATGGGCGGGAAATATGAAGTCAGGGGTGGACAAGGCTTCCATGATGTCTACATCAAAATAGAAGATGGAGTGACTGGAGGAAGGGAGACCACATGATGCGGCGAAGCTACCTGAATCATAATCATGAGAAGAAAGGTTCACATGCACATCGTAAGGGGGATGACGGAAGAAAAATAAGATAAGGGATCCACCGATGTTGAGCCCAAGGTGATCGCTGAAGGGAGGTTGAGCGAAATAAAAGAAGAAGTCTCAAAGGAAGTTTCCACTGAGGGTCTCATGGATGACATGGAAAATTTTAGGGGCTAATATTTGCAGGTGGGCTAATTTTCCATGCTTTTTCCAAAAAACAATTCTCCAATTTCCATTTTTTAAAAAACTGATTTGCCTAAATTTTATAGTATAAAAATATTTTACCCTAAAAATCACCAAAAATTTATATATACTAATATAAAATGATTAGAAAACTAAATATTTTTACAAAAATAACATAATTTTTTTTATAATTTACATATTAGGGACTACTAAGATTCGCCAAGTTTTTAAACTTTAAGATAAACGTCCATCCTTAAAATTTTCCCTGATGGATGATGAAAGTTAGAGGATGGTGACCACAGGCTCTGTCATCTCAACATCAAGAGGGGGAATGTCAATGGGAGCAGATAAATCCTCAAGCTGTCTTGCAGCATACTGCGCAATTACGAGAGAGGTGGATTGGTTCTGTTCAACCTCATACTCCTAAACTACCTCTAAGGAGGCGCGGTAATGCATAAGGCGGGGAAAATGGTGGGAATAATGGCCATGAAGATCACACCGAGTAGAATTTTTTTCGGTGTGAATAGTCTTAGGGTTCTTGGCTGCAGTCGAGGAAGAAACGCAGGCTTCAGGGACCGTAGACTTGGGGAACACAACATTAACCATGGGCTTGATATGGGGCAATTCAATACAGGTATGGGTGACATGGCCAAAGACATCACACAAAGCACAAGGCTTTGGAGGTAGAAGAGGAGTAGAGTTAGTTGGGGCAGCCTTGTCTTTTGATGCCCTTTTGCGAGCTTTACCCTTATTACTCGAAGTGGTCGCAATAAGAGAGGGTTCCTGTTGAGGTGGCTGAGGCACTGTAGCAGTAGGAGAAGTCATAGGGACTCCTTGAAATGGGGTCAAAGAAAGATAAGGTTTGGGTTGACCAAGCATGGTAGCGACTGGGGGATCAAGGTACTAGACGGGAATCCCTAGGGTCAGGTTAGAAAAATATAGGGTAGCAATGATAGGTACTGTGTATACTCCAGGAGGGGGAGCTAGGAACAATATCTAACCAGAGGGGTAATGGCCAGGCGGGACAGCTCCAAGATGGTTAAGACTTGGAGGAACCGTTCTAGGAGGATAGAGAGGCTCATGGATACCAACTGTAGGTGAAGGGCCAAGAGGAGGGGGTCCATAAGGATAAATCAAAGGGCTAGGAGTAGGTTGCAGAGGGCGAGGCTGCTGAATAGCCCAAGCGGGCTGCTTGAGGGAAGCCCAAGACAATTGCATCATGCAAACATTTGATGAGCTGGGATCAGAGAACGAAGGAGGAATAATAGTGAGTGTACCAAGCAAAGAGGAGTCTTTGTAGACTCCGGGTGAGACACTGGTCAAAGGATCTACTGTTTGCTTATTGGCCACCAAAGAGATGATGGATTCAGGGGAGGTCTGAGACTTCAGTTCATAATATGTCAACTGGTCAATGGTGACTATATTTCTGTTATGAGGGAAGGAAATATTGTGGTGAACCGTAGATAGGAGAGCATACATCGCATAGGTCTAGTTACGACCCAATAGAATGTTGTAATCTAAGGGGGCATCTATGAATTCTACGTTAACACAAATAGTATTTATTGCAAGAGTAATAGGACAATTGCAGAATAGGCCAATGAGCTGGGAGGCGTGACCATCCCACGCTCAGAGAGTGATCATGGAAGGAGCCAACTCAGGTGATCCGAGTTACTTCCAAACCGAAGCAGAGATCACACAAGTGGATTCCCCCTCATCAATGATACACTAGGAAACGTTGGCGTTCCAGATCTTGACTGGGATTTGGAAGGCGATGGAAGTAGGGAGAGGAGGATGTTCTGACCGATCAACATTGAGGATGATTAAGGGGTCATCAGAAGGATATACAATGCCCATGGCAGATAGTAGAGATTTTCATTGTGAAGGGAATGATTAGAGGAGTTTCAACATTGAAATGGCAGTAAGAAATTGTGCCAAATCATCTAATATACTATACGAATGGGAAAATTTTCTAGAAGAAACATTTCAGCATAGTGGTCCCTTAGGGATCTTGGTATGAACCTCTAACTTAGGCTAAGGGATCTGAAAAGGACCATTAGTTGTTGAAAGAGGCTCTGTAGAACCCAAAGAAGGTGGCTCGGGGATAGACGTAGCGGGAGTCTTGTTGTGCTTACAGGACCGAGTCTGAAGGCTAAGGTCTACGGTTATAGGTTGGTCAGAATTCATCATGAGAATCTGGTAATCAGAGGTACCAGATGGAAGAAGTTGAGTAGCCACCTGACCTTTAGGTGGTTGGGTAGCCACAAATCCTTGCTAAGGGAAAGGATTAGTAAACATAGCTGGTTGACTAGGCACAACATTGGGAGGGACGGAAGGGAAGGCTTGCTATCCTCGAAATGTTTCTTGAGACTCCCACATCTACTTCATCTATGGTAAAAGAAGACAATATTTTGTGTAATGACCATAAACACCACAACAAGTACAAGGCTTGTTTGTGCGAACATGCCTGTCCTGCTTGGGCTGAGTGCCCTGTTGTTGGTTAGCAGTATTAGGTGCATTATTTTGAGGATTAGGTCTAGGATTACCAGTATCAGATTGATTTTGAGTTACTTTCCTCTTCTTTTTGGAGGGAGGAGGATTATTCATGCCCTGTTGTGCATATACCTACCCCTAAGGGGGCGGTGGCTATTGTTGCAGGGGTTAAGAAGGCAAGGGAGGCGGAGGTGCTAATGCTGGAGAAGCTAGAGCACTAGGCTACAGATATAGATAATAAGTAGGTTGGATAACATTGTGGTAAATAGAAGGTTGGGCAAAAGGAGGAGGCATGCCGTATCCTTGATACATGCTATCGGGAGGGGGAAAAGTGCAGAAGGTGCTGGCCCCCTTTGAGGAAAACCATAGCCCATGGGAGGATGAGCATATGGATGAGAGAGAGCTCCAATGATATGGTCAGCGACATGAGATGCCCCCGGTGCATTGGCACCACTGGGTCTAGGAAGATCAGGTAGAGCGGTATAAACATAACCCAACTGAGCGTAGATTGGGTCATATTTTAATGCAATTTGGAGAGAAGCTTCTTCGGTTTGAGGGAAATGTTATGCAACATCTTTGTCGATAGCAGGAAAGAGAGATCTAGGAAGCTAGTCCATGTAGACATGGTCTTCGAAGGTAGGGGCTCGACATAAGCTCTTTCTTCTCTGCCATTCCTGGACATGATCAGATAGGCGGGTTGCAAATGATTGATGGAAAGAAGTCGAAATTTTGGTACCAATGTCATAATGAAGGGGAAGCTAGAAATAAGATAGAAAATCCCAGGCAAGGGTCGTAAAAGTGGTATGAGAGGATGAGGCCTGATCAACATACCACTTAGAAGCTTCGCCTGTAAGCATACGTTGGAACAACCAAAGACGGACAGAGTCATCGGTAATGGAGTTATATGAACACCACATGTGGAAAGATCGAACATGATTGGTAGGATCTTCTCCAGCAAGACCATCAAACCTGGGAATGTGAGAAGGGAGCTTGGTCGGCATAGCAGGCCAAATAGCATCATGGTGTATAGGGTCATTGATCAACTGGTTAAAATTAGGAAGACTGAGGCCTGCCATATAGGGGAGCAAGGGAGCAGCTAGGGTAGTTCTTGTTGTAGTCCCACTAGTAGTATTCCTAGCATTAGGGCCGGGGCTACCACCAGCGTTAGGTCCTGAACCAGACATGGTGAAGGTGATAGGGGGAGAACCGAGGGTGGAACCAAAAGGGGAACCCAATGAACCAGAAGAGGAGTTGGAGTGCAAACTCGGTGGAGGACTAACTCAAATCCTACACGGAGGAGTAAGTCTTCCTATCGAAAACTGAGGATGAAGGCCAAGAAGTATCCGTGATAAATTCCTTGGTGGCGGAATGATGATGGCACAAACATGTCACAAAGGGAAGAGAGACCAACGAGGGTGAAGAGGTGCAGGATCATCTAATTACAATGTCAAAACAAGGGCAGAGAGGTGTAGGATCAATTGATTTCAATGTTAAAGTCTTTGCTTGGCAGTGTTAACCAAGCTCTTCTTCACTTAGGGTGTCTGTGTTAAGTGTGTAAATTTTAATTTTTAAACCAAGACGTTTGTAGAGAAAAAGAAACAAATGTGTTGTATAATTGTAAATAAACCTGCAGATAGCAGTATATGAAACTGAAATAACAGAAAATAAACAACTAATTATGCATTAATATAAACCCAAGGAGGCAGGCCTCTCAACAAATAGTCTGTAGGTGGGAAAAAATATATTGCCAATAGATCTAAGGTCAGGAGGGACAGGGATCTAAAGGTCATATCTGCTGGAAATAGATGCAGAAAAAATGCAAAAAATTAGAGGAAAAATTGTTGTAAATGAGGTGGTGAAAAGCTAGCTCTTGGAGGGAAGCGAAGGGGACCCTAGAGGAAAACCCAAAAAAAACTGAAAAGAGGTGTTTTGGATGGATAAATAGCCAATCTAAAGTGGATCTAAAGATAATGTATCAAATCTGAAAAGTGGTAGAACACACTGAACTTTCAGACAACCTGCAATAGCTAAAAATTTTCCACAAAAGGTGGAGGGTACTGAAGCCCTAGAGGGATAGGTTCCCACTTATATGAGTAAAATAGAACAAGTATAGATCCAAAATAAGCAGAGACAGACAACCTTGAACAGAGGCCGAGACAAATCTAGAAAACTTTTAGAAAAACTCCAGCAAGAAGTCGAGGTCGCAGTTTCTAACCTGATTTCTACAAAGGTCACAGGTTTAGGCATGTTTTCTGTGCCATGGAGGTTCAAGTCATAGGTTTTGGCCCAAAAAGTGCGACCTGTGCTTCCAACACTCTCGGGAGTAGGTTTCAGCAGAATGTGTCATCTCCGCTGCGGCTGATGTCTGTCACCTATGAAACGGGTCTGAAAACACATGGAAGTTATAATTTTCAATGTTTTAGGGTTCTATAGGTTAAAAAAAACATCATGAAAAGAAAAAAAAGAAGCTAAAGAGAAATCTTAGGGTTTGAAGCAGTTGGATATGCAGGGATCTGAAAAACGATATAGGTTGTAATCGTAAACCCGTGTGGAGTCGCCAATTTTTAGTATGAATATTAATCGCAAGTGTACAAAAAAATACCACTTTAGTTGTGCATAACAAACAACCCTAACAACAAAGATGGCTACCAATATATTTAGATCTGCAATTAGGTGACCAAGATAAATGCTGCAAAAATCTAGATCTATGCATTAAAAGACATTAAGAAGTAAATAAAAACAAGAGTTGCTCCATGCATCCAATAGACACGACAATAATATGTTGAATGAATTTTGTATTATTGGCACCTAGGAGGAAAGCATAGAAGGACGTTACTAGTTCTCCTCAATGGGATGGGTTCTTGTAAGTCCTCAGCACTTCAGATCTAAAATTCTTCTCCCTTGATGGTGTAGAAAACCCAGACAAAAATGGAACTCAATTGGAGTTCAGAAGAAAAAAGATAGAAAAATATGACAATGATGGTGGATTAAAGTCTGACCAAAAGTATATATCCAGAGCGATCTTTAGGCAAAAAAAGGTAGTGAATGAATGGAAAAACCCTTGTATTTATAACAAAATATTGAGTTAGTATAGATATTGGTGCATAGTTAAAATATTATTAACCAAATCAAGATCCAACTTTTATGGAATATTTTATTATATCAAGTGAGGGGAAAAATCGACTTAGTCAAATCCTCGATTTAATGCAACAATACCAATGATTATCATTCATATTTATTTATAATAATCAAATAAATAATGATTTATTTAATTATTTATGAGTGATTTAGTCAAATTTAACAAGGAATATTATTTAAATGAGGTTTAAATAATTATTCCTAGAAAATGATAAGATAAATAATAATTTATCTAATTAATTTTCCTGTTTTGGGTTAAATATGACCAGGAATATTAATTAAACTGCTGTTTAACTAATTATTCCTTGAGGAAAATCAAACAAATGTAGACTTATTTAATATTTCCTCATGAGGTTTCCTATTTAGACCATAAACAACTTAATAAAGGTGGTTCACTAAGTTATTTTTCATAGTGAAAGAAATTTTACTTCGGGTAAAATTGGTATTACATGGTGTACTTGGGTCCATCTAATAGTAACAGATTAGATGACCAAAAAAATGGTGTAACAACAACGATGAAAATGTGAAGTATTATTTGATGCGTTGCACTGAACGAAAGATGAAATTATTAGAAAAATATAATGATCACGAGTTTCGATATGAAAAAGGATCTATTATACTGAAAGGTTATTTTTTCAGGCAAACTAATCAAAGTGGGGATTTTGTTTACTTTGAAGACTATGAATATGATGTCATAAGTTGTCAATATAGTCTCTTGGTGTGTGCAACATGCATAAATTTGATAGAGGTTCAATCAAAGAAAAAAAAGAAAATTAAGAAATGGAAAATGTCAAAATCTGATCATGAACGGATCATTGAAGATGGCATTCCATTGGAATTTTTTTTATGGAACTGCCCAACAATTTATTCTCTTTGGATTCATGTTTTATAACTTCAAGAACTCAACTAAAAATTGAGTTGCCTTGTTATGTTATCTATGCCAGTGTTTGCACATGTACATTGTTTTGGTACATGCACACTAGTATCAATTGAAAGTAGCTTTTCTATACATGCATTGATGAAAAATGTTGCATGTATTGGATAGATATATGTTCTAGAATGCAATTCACTGAAAGTAGATTTTCTATGTGCATTGATGAAAAATGTTGCAAGTACTGGATATGTATGTTCTAGAAGTATTGGATATATACATAAGTTCTAGAATAAAATTAACTAAAAGTAGCTTTTCTATGTGCATTAATGAAAAATGTTGCAAGTACTAGATATATATGTTCTAGAATGCAATTAACTGGAAGTAGTTTTTCTATGTGCATTGATGAAAAATGTTGCATGTACTAGATATATACATGTTCTAGGCAATTAACTGAAAGTAGATTTTTTATGTGCATTGATGAAAAATGTTGCACGTATTGGATATATATATGTTCTAGAATTCAATTAACTATTCAAGTAGTTTTACTATGTGCATTTATGAAAAATGTTTCATGTACTGAATATATATGTTCTAGAATGAAATTAACTGAAAGTAGCTAAATTCTATTTGCATTGATGAAAAATGTTGAGGTATTGGATATATATGTTCTAGAATAAAATTAACTAAAAGTAGCTTTTCTATGTGCATTGGTGAAAAATGTTGCACGTACTGGATATATATGTTCTAGAATGGAATTAATTTAAATTAGCTTTTCTATACATGCATTGATGAAAAATGTTGCACTTACTGGATATATATACATTATAGAATGCATTTTTTAAATTTTATTATTGTTTGACACATCTAACAAGACCTAGAATCTTATGATTGTATATATATATATATATATATATATGTATATATATATATATGTATGTATGTATACATACACATATACATATATATATATATATATATATATATATATATATATATATATATATATATATATATATATATATATATATATATATATATATATATATATATATATATATATATATATATATATATATATTTTACTTCAATCGTTTTAACATATATATTCAAACATGTGTACAATCATTTCTACATGTACATATATTCATGTGATTTTTTTTTTTGTTTGGAAAATGACAACTTGAAATTTAAAAACAAAACATAATATCATAATCATATGCCAAATGTAATTCAACCATCCAAAATTGAGTTTTAAAAACAAAAACATTATATCACAACATTACTTCACATGCCATGCCAATTGTAGTTCAACTATTCAATAAAAACAAAACATTATATCACATGCCAAATGTAGATCAACCATCCAAAACTTAAGTTTTAATTTAACAAAACATTATAGATCACAACATTACTTCACATGTCAAATGTAGTTCAACCATCCAAAACTTAATTTTTAAAAACAAAACAAATTATAACACAACATTACTTCACATGCCAAAAGTAGGTCGACCATCCAAAACTTGAGTTTTAAAAACAAAAGCATTATATCACAACATTACTTCACATGCCAATTGTAGTTCAACTATCCAATAAAAACAAAACATTATATCAAATGCCAAATGTAGTTCAACCATCCAAAAATTAAGTTTTAAAAACAAAACAATAATATAGATCACAACATTACTTCACATGCCAAATGTAGTTCAACCATCCAAAAGTTAAGTTTTAAAAACAAAACAAATTATAACACAACATTACTTCACATGCCAAATGTAGTTCAACCATAACACTTAAAAAAAAAAACAAATTATAACACAACATTACTTCAAATCACATGCCAAACGTAGTTCAACCATCCAAAACTTGAGTTTTAAAAACAAAACAAATTATATAACACTATAACATTACTTCACATACCAAATTTAGTTCAACCATCCAAAACTTAAGTTTTAAAAATATTATATATCACATTCACATGTACCAAATGTAGTTCACATAAAATATGTCCAAAATTTGTAGATCTCACAAGTATCAAGTATCAAGTTATATATGAGCGCATCTAGATAAGACTATATATAAAAAGTAAATTTAAGACTAAATCTATTGAAAATATAATGTTTCACGTGTGCATGTGCATCATCCATCAAATAAAGATGGATGTAGTGTCTTTCCCAACAAAGTCACAATCCTCGAGCTATCCTACAAAGCATGGAGAACCTGTACACAATGTGTACAAACATTAAAATTTGTTTTTTTAAAATTGAGTGAGAATATATATAACTTCATGTAAAAAACAAAATGTAAAAAAAATCATGCAATACCTCATGAGGTTCCCTCTCCATTTGTTTCTCATCCACTAAAACCTCCCCAACAACAACATCTTCAATAGTAAAAATTTCAAATAAAAATGCATATATAAACTTATTTTCAATAATATTAAAATAAAAGTTAGATAACTTGTTCAAATGGTTGAAATGGTGTGGATGTTCCTATCTCCATCGCTAGAGTCTATGGAGTAAATAAATCATTTATAGGACCCTAAAATTAAAAAAAATTTAAAAGTATAAAATAACTCAAGATCAAGATCTCAACTTATAATAAAAATTTTAAAATTCAATTTATAAATTATAACTTAAAAACATATATTTAAGTGAAAAAATGAATACTTATCTTTGAGTGGATTTGGCATCTCCTAGAGAAGGCTCAAAGAAAATCTCCAAAAACCTAAAATTCAAAAAATTTAAAATAACTCAAAATCTCTAGATCTCAATTTATAATAAAAGTTTTAAAAACTCAATTTTACATAACTTATAACTTAAAAAACATATATATATTTAAGTGAAAAATTGAATACTTGTGCTGGTGGATTTGGCACATATCCTAAGAGTGGCTCAGAAAGAAAATCTCCAAAAATCTAAAATTCAAAAAATTTAAAATAACTCAAAATCTAGATATATCTCATCTTTTAATGGAACTTTTTGAGGTGGAATATATAACTTAAAAACATAAATTATAAAGTGAAAAATTGTTCATAATTGTGATGGTGGATTTTGCACATCTCCCAAGGAAGACGAATGTACATTTCCCAAGGAAGAAGAAGGTACTTCCATCCCAAAAACATCAGACGGAATTGGAATATGTTAAAATATTGCATTATATATATGTACATGTACGTGTGTGCACAATTATTTATTTTAAAAATATCTCATCATGTTTTGATATATATAATAATAGATAAAAAATAATTGTACATCATCATGTTCACTTAAAAAACACTAACATTTGCCAACATATCTTGATGGTGAGAACCATCTTGATTGTATGATTTATGGTGAGACCCATATTGATTGTTTGAACTAGAGGCTTTGACCGTGATATTAACATTTTCTTCATTCATCAAGCGTGAGAACTAAAAATGGTGTTAACATATAATGATACATTTTTGTTAGATTAATGTATACAAATAAATGTATGTATATATGTATTTATTACAAATTATACGTGTTAAAATAATTGAACCCTAACCATTACCACATATCGTTCCCATGCCCTCTTCCTCATGAACAATTAGTTCTTGCCAACCATTGCGACAATTCTTTGCATATGTTTTGAGATCTTCAACACTCATGTTGTTAATCTCTTCATCTGTATAATACACAAAATTAGTGTGTGCATTTGCACGTGCTCTTTGTCGATCCAGACAAACATCGACTCCACCCAATCCACTGTGAACATTGTCAATGATGGAATCCCTTTCTTCTCAACTAATTTGAGAAGTGGCTTCCATCTCTGACCGCAAAGTTTCGACATGAAAATGTTGACTAACCAATGGTGGCTTAGGGCGAGGAAACTTAACATCACACCTAGCACCCCTATAGTCACACAATCAACCTTTCCCAGGACCAAAAAATTTAGAGGGAAGGTCACTATAATTGGGTTTCATTTGCAAAAAGAATTCTACATAAAAGAATTTTGCAAAATAAAGTGGATCCTCGTCGTTCCATGGGAGTCTTCCATAGGCCGCAAGGTGTCTATCATTCAAATAGTGAGCTATATAAGGGTGCTTGAAATATTGCACCTTCAACATATTTCTTTTTGGCCCTTCTTTGAAATTAAACATAGACTTGGCCATTTATGTTGTAAATCTTTGTTTAACAACCTCCCATTTATTGGGACACATCACTGTTTCTTTTATTTTTCTCATCACTTCTACAAAATTATAAGTGGTTGGCCCAAGCTTTTGGTACACATCTACTAGTTCACCTAAAGAGTGTGTAACTATTTCCAAGCTTTGTCAACTCTCAACAGGTAGACTCAAAGCCATGAGATCTCTCTTCAATTTTGCATGAAGATGTTGACACCTTTCTAAGGTGCATTACTGCATGTTTGTTTCCCAAGGTATATCGAAAATGTTGGACGGATAAGGTGTGGTTGGTGGACAACCTTCTTCTTGAATGACGCGTTCTACCCTACGTCTTTTTTTAGCAACATTTGGAGCAAAATTTTCAGCCTCTGCATCAATATATAAAATTTTGTATATTAAAAAAAAACATGTAAACAAATTTGTACAAATTGAATGAAAATAATATTCAATTGATGGCCACCTCGATGTGGTTGGCTAGCATCTTGCCCACCCTGAGATTGTTGAGAACCAGAACGACCCTGCTGAGAACCAACACGAACATCCATTGATTGGCCTCTGGGGGAACATATATCACCACCTTCACACAATCCGCCAGCACTTATTGATGGCCCTCTAAGGGAATGTGCACCACCAACCTCATGAGATGAGAGAAAAGCTTCATAAAAAAATATGAATCTATAATCAATTCAAAAATACATTCATAAATATAAATACATGTACATATTCATTGATTAAATCGCGTGAACCATACCATGATTGCGTGAAACATGGGCATGCTCCATTGATGGAGTAGGCACCCTTCTCCTCTTAGCTCCTAAAAAATAAAAAATGAAACTTATTAACAACTAATTTAACTCACAAAATTGAAAAAAAAAAATTTCATATGTACACACATGTATGTATATGTATGGAGATTTAAGATTATATTTAAATACCATGAAAATCCCTAGATCCCTAATCCCCCTCTCTCATAGATATATGGGATTATGTTGATCTTTGTTGTTCATCCTCGATGATATATATATCTATAGTGAACATTTACAATTATTTTTTTAAATTACTATTTAAAATAAATTCAAAATAAATTTCAGAAAATTAATGTAATTTAGTGTACACAAATTATGTAAAACACAACTTTCAATGCACTATTTTATGTGTGAAACCCAATTTAAGAAAAAAAAATGATAAAAATGTTAAGTTCACCAAATTGAGCTTTACGTGGTGGGAGCACACTTGGTATAAAATTGAAAACCCCGTGAGGAAATACTAAATAAATCGACATTTTTTTTAGTTTTATATTTTATAAATGTTTACATTTGTTACAACCTTCAATACCTAAAATTGGTCCCCGAGGTAGCCCTCTGAATCCTCTTTCGAATGCCACAGGTCTGACATGATTTGGATTCTTCAAGACAAATTTATGTCCAATCTCCCACAATGACCTAAGTATAGACTAGTTCAGTAGAGTGAACCTGTACGACTTGCCACGTGTCACTGTTTGCTCCTTTGGCTCTGAAATTGATAGAACATAAACTAACTTCCGTGTGATTCTGGCCACTTTTTATAGAATTTCAATCCAATGCTCAGAGAGAGAGTTATGAAGATTTTCCCAAGATCACCTCTTTTAGATGAAATTCGGGAGCCTGAAATAGACCTAACTTCCACAGATAATACCTCCAAAAATATTGCGAACAAACCATATGTTCCTCAGGATTTCTGCTTCGTGCTCTAAAAATTTCATCTTCTGAACCTTCGTAGAAAAAATTTACAGTGAAAATTCCATGATGACGTGTTTGGTGCAGCAAAACCCTAGAATCCAAAGCTCTGATACCAAATGTTGTGAAACCAACTCCAAAAATAGAATAAAAGAGATATAAATGCCTTATAAATAATCCAGTTCAAGGGGGAAACCTCCAATACATTACATGAATGAACAATTCTTGGATGATACAAATGAAAAAACCTCCTTTCTATATATAAGAGTCCATGGGGCCACAATGTAATCCTAGCTGACCTAACAATAATAATTTAAGGGCACAATAACAATATGGGGGTTATAGGGGTACAACAATAACAATAAGGGGGTTACACTAACAACAATAAGGGACTATACTAGTAATATAATGACCTAACACGGTATATTCATTTTCCTTTGGATGACTTTGCTAGTCACAATATTGGAAATCACATATGTAATCACTACTTTCCCTGGATTGAGATATCAAGAAACATCTATGCATAATGTCCATTTTTCAACTATATTTAGTGGGTTTTTTTATCCCCGATTTTTTTTTTTTAATAAAAATATATTAAGTTGACGTTTATTGCAAATGCATGGGAGAAATGACACATGTGCATGAGATACATGACATGTGCATGGTTTATATTAAATTTTGACTTAAATTTTATGGTAGAACTCACATCTAGAAATGAGATACATTAAATATTGCATTGCCTAGAGTTTAAGGGAGATTTATGACACATATACATGGTTCATGAATGGTTTTCATGAAAGTTTGCCTTAAAATTTATGGTAGAAATCACATCTAGAAATGACATGCCTTAAGAAAGGAAGAGATCCAGAGGCTACCTGGACCTTTACATGCCTTAAAAAGGATGAGATCCAGAGGCTACCTAGCCCTTTACAGACTACTTTATAACTTGTATAAGTTAAGAATCAACCAACAAACTAAAATCCTATGGAAGTTCAGCCACTTTAGCTTAAGTTTTTAGGCCTTAAATTTTCCCTTGAATTAATGGGGGAAAGCAGCGAGTTTGGGGGATATTATCCTATGGGATTTCAACCGCTTTAGGTTTAGTTTTTAGGCCTTAAATTTTTCCTTGAATTAATGGGAGAAAGCCTTTAGTTTGTGGGAGAAGTGACATTAACATGGTTTGTAAAATTATATTATGCACTTACTAAAACAACTAGTTGTGGTGTGGTGGTCGATGAAGTTATGTCAAAATTCACACCTTTATGAGTTTATGGGAGAAATGAAATAAAAATGACACATGCCTTAAATTTTTCCTAAAATTTTATGGGAGAAGGGAGAAATGAAACATGTACAAGGTTTGCCTTAGAGTGTTAGTGGTTTATGGATATTAAAATGAAGAACTTCTATTTCTGTTCCAGAGATTGACTATAGGGGTATTTATTGGATATGTTACCTTTGAGAAAATATGATATGCAGAGGCTACCTGGCCCTTTACAGACTCTACCTTTAGAACTTGTAGAAGTTAACACTCAAAAGATAGGCTAAATTCCTATGGAAGTTCAAAATCCTATGAGAGTTAAGCCACTTTAGGTTCAATTTTTAGGCCTTAAAGTTTGCCTTGAATTAATGAGAGAAAACCTTTATTTTGTTGGAGAAATGACATTTACATGGTTTGAAAAATTATTTTATGCACTTACTAAAAACATGCTTTAAAGTTAATGGAAGAAAGCCTACATGACACATGCTTTAAAAACTTTGCCTAAGAATTTATTGGAGAAATGACACATGTATGGGAAAAATGACACATGTACACAGTTTTCCTTAAAGTGGTTGTGGTTTATGGATATTAAAATGAAGAACTTCTATTTAGATCTGTTCTAGAGATTGACTGTAGGGGAATTTACTGGATATGTCACCTTTCAGAAAATATGAGATCCAGAGGCTACCTGGCCCTTTACAGACTCTGCCTTTAGAACTTACAGAATTTAACACTACCTGGCCCTTTACAGACTCTGCATATAGAACCTTGTAGAAGTTAACACTCAATAGATAGACTAAAATCCTATGGAAGTTCAGCCACTTTAGGTTCAATTTTTAGGCTTTAAAGTTTTCCTTTAGTTAATAGGAGAAAGCCTTTAGTTTTAGAGTAACCTTATCAAATGCTTTAATGTGAAGATAGTAATTTACCTACAAAACAATGGAATTGAAGAATGTGCTTATATACTAGAGTTCTGTTATGACAAATTAGTTATGTTCTTAATAAGAAGTATGATTTAGCACTTATCAAATTGTATACTAATTTATAATAATGCCATTTTTTGGCTTGTACTATCATTCATTCTTGATATGTACAATAATTTTATAAGTTCAACATCAACCTACACTATCATCATAAATTAGTTGTGTCCTTAATAATATGTATGATTTAGCACTTATCAAATTGTTTAATAATTTATAATAATTGATATGTACAAGAATTTTACAACTTCAACATCAACCTACACTATCATCATATCACTGTAGCCATGTTAATCTAGATCATTTACATCCATTACATCATAAAAAACTCCACTTTTAACATTTTAAAAGAATAAAGCAACATGGAAGGTGTTAATTTAGGTACATTAATACACTCCACTTTTAACATTTTACAAGAATAAAGCATTATGGAGGGTGTAAATTTAGGTACATTAATAAAATACAACCATGTCAATCTAAATTATTAAGATCCATTACATCATATTTAACACAATCTATATTATTTATATCCATTACATCCTAAAACACTCCACTTTTAACATTTTACAAGAATAAAGCAACATGGAAGGTGTAAATTTAGGTACATTAGTAAAATACGGCCATGTCAATATAGATTATTAAGATCCATTACATCATAAAACACTTCACTTTTAACATTTTACATTTTACTCACATTGATTTTGGGGGATCCTATCCTATGGAAGTTCAATACAACCATGTCAATCGAGATTATTAGGATCCATTCATAAAAACTCCACTTTTAAAATTTTACATTTTACTCCATTTGAGTTTGGGGGATACTATCCTATGGAAGTTCATCTACTTTTAGTTTTTAGGCCTTAAAGTTTTCCTTGAATTAATGGGGGAAAGCGTTGAGAAATGACACGCTTTAAATTTAATGGGAGAAAGCCAGTGACACATGGTTTAAATTTTTCCTTAAGAGTTTATGGGAGAAATGACACATGTACACGATTTGCATTAAAGTGGTTGTGGCTTATGGATATTAAAATGAAGAACTTTTATTTAGATCTATTCCACAGATTGATTGTAGGGGCATTTATTGGATATGTCACCTTTCGTAAAAGATGAGATCTAGAGGCTACCTAGCCCTTTACAGACTCTGCCTATAGAACTTGTAGAAGTTAACACTACCCATCCCTTTACAGAATCAGCCTTTAGAACCTTGTAGAAGTTAACAATTAACAGACAGACTAAAATCCTATGGAAGTTCATCCACTTTAGGTTCAGTTTTTAGGCCTTAAATTTTGTCTTTAATTAATGGGAGAAAGCCTTTAGTTTAATGTTAATATAGTACTTTACCTACAAAACAATGGAATTGAAGACTATGCTTATATATCAGATTTCTGTTATGACATCTTTATCTTCCCTACCTAAAATGCTATTATCTTCCTCTCCCAATATATTTCAAGGTACTGAAAGACTGGATTTTCTGAATGGCATGGTTTTCAAGATGTGGAGTTGTTTGTTGGGTTTACTTGGTATTCTCGAAGGGCTAGACATTTTGAATAATTTCTGAAGGTGGTTTTATTTGAAGTCAATCATGTCATTTTGAAACAGAGAAAAATTAAGTGAGGAAGGCCGAAAATGAAAATATTTTAAGCCAGTCCATTAGTGAGACTTAGTATGGCCATGGGACACATCCAACATTAGGCCATTGAGTTATGGATTCACTTACAGCTATTGAGTCCTACTCATTTGACCTATAAGTGTTTATCATTTTTTTTTATCACACAAGCTAGGTTTGGTTGGAGGTTTTCCAGTCAAGGTTTGTTTATTCAACTACATGGATTCCTATGTGGAAACTTTGAATTAGTTGTTTGTCAATTTAATCCTATATGGAATATTTCCTATAAATTGTGGATCAAACTTCTAAGCTGAGATTATCCTAATTTTATTTTATTTTGAGCTAGCAAAGCATCTAAACATATTCTTATCGCAGATTATGAGGTATTTATTGGCTGTATATGAATGTTTTGATCATTACAATCTATCCCTTTATTATAAATCTATCATTGGAAACCAAAAGAAATAGGTACCCAAGGGTCCAAAATACTGGAAACATGAAAGTAGTCTCTAAAGGGGTGTCATCTACATGCTAGATAAAATGCCTTAAACTTTCCAAAATCTGTCCAATATTAACAACATAGAGTTCCAATGATCTACAGGTATTTTTTTCATAGATAAATGGGAATTTTGTGCTATGCTCCAAAGGGCCTTTTGTTAGTCTGTCAAAGAAAAAATCTCCAAAGAGAGAAACATCTATGAAAAAATCTTAGCACATTCTGAGTTGCTAGGACATGAAGTTGATGGTCTAATTCATGCCATGGAAAAGTTGAACAAAAGGTTAGATGCCATCAAAATAGTCTTATCCATGCAAACTGCTATACTGAAAAGAAAGTTGCAAAACCAAAACCAAATTATTCAGCCATAATGGATAAACCTCAATCATCTGCCCTATTTACAGATGATCCTAAATCCCATCTCAAAAGGACATATAATTTTAGCGTATTTCAAAAATAACTACCTACATGGGCTTTTGGTGCTAGTTTAGCCCAAGAAGAATAAGAAATGGATGAGGTCATTTCTGTCAGTTGAGATTTTCTGTAACAAGTGCAGAAGAAAGGTCCTGCTTTCCTACAAGGAAAATACAAACAATTTTTGGTTCTCCCCAAAGTAGAACCAGATACTGATACATTGATGTTAACCCAAGGGAGTACATCAAGACTACCAATTCCTATATCAGATACAAGAGTTTCAATGTTAAACAAAGCCATCCAACAGATGCCTGCAATTCCTATGTTCATGCATAACTGCCAACTGAAGGTAGAATTAGAGAATGCTATAACTTTGTTAGCTAGCTGGGCTACAAAGAAAAATTTTGACAATCCTACTTAATCCAAGAGAAACATTACACAACAAATCATTAATGGATTCAGAGGATTAGCACATACATGGTGGCACTATGCACAGGGATAGCAAGTGTTGGAAATACTGAGAGGGAGGGGTGAATCAGTATTCTTTTCAATTAGAGCATTGGTTAATCTTCAATTATTATCAGTGTTTGTACAATGATAGAAGCAAAGAAAATGAACACAAATGCACACAGTTTTTAAGCTGGAAACCCACTCCGGGACAAAAACCACCTAATGATTTTCTAATAATTCTTTAATATTCAACTCCAATTGAAAATAAAGCTCCAACTTCCTAGAATCTAGAAAAGAATTCTTCTCCAGATCCCACTGGATGGACGCTCCAATGCCCGAGATTCTTCAGTAGTCAACTGAACGGATGCCCAAACACCCAATGAGCTACAACTCACCCTAGCACCACCCTACCACCCTATAGAAGAATAAAATAAGAATGGACTCTCGTACTAGGGAAAATGGTCCACTTTACAATGATATAGAATAATGTAGACGAAGAATATATACTATACCATAACCCCAACTTTGACACAACCACCTAATGATGATCCTAGACCTCCCACCGCTGCCTCTTCAACCCTTGGCAGATAGACACTAGTACAGTTTTTACAATAATGTATTTACAATGACTCAGTACAATGATACCTTTACAATGATTGTATGCAGTGCTGCCCACTTGAAAACTTCATAGGAGGAACTTCTTGCTGCTGTTATGCACCTTCATTGATGCTCTTTTCGTGCCACCCTCTGCTGCACCTTGCTTTTCTTTTCAGCCATAGAAATTTTGGTCCTTTGCAACCCTTGACAACACATGATCTAGCTTTTTCTTGCCTTCTAGGAGCTCGATATTGAGTCTGGTGTATCTTTGCTATTTCAGATCCTCAATATTTGATTTTCAGTCATGTAGTAGTCCTCTCAGTCATCTTTCCAATGCCACAGGTCTGACCCAATTTGGATTCTTCAAGAGAGAGTTATACCCAACCTCTCACAATGCCCTAATTATGGAGTGTTTCAGCAGAGCACACTTGTGCGGCGTGCCACGTGTCATTGTTTCTTCATTTGGCTCTAAAATTGATAGAGAAAAAAATACAGACTATGCACTATCAACCACATTTTATATAATTCCAATACAATACTCAAAGAGAGATTTGTGACAAATTTACTAGGGTCACTTCTTTGAGATGAATTTCGGGAGCTTGCAAAAACTGCGATTTCCACAAATCATATCTCCAAAAATATTGCGCACCTTGATCTAAATTTTTTACAGAAGCTTCCTCAGGATTTCAGCTTCGTTTCATAAAAATTTCAGCTTCTGATCCTTTGTATAAAAAACGTTATAGCGCAAATGCCATGATGACCTGTTTCAGATGGCCGAATCCCTTGCCTAAGGAGGAAATGAAGATCACAATTTATATAAATGCTTAAGTTGAGAGGGGATTCAACAAGTGAACTTGGGAG
Organism: Pinus albicaulis; assembly: GCA_034641835.2. Lineage (NCBI taxonomy): Eukaryota > Viridiplantae > Streptophyta > Pinopsida > Pinales > Pinaceae > Pinus > Pinus albicaulis. The sequence continues at coordinate 230,860,243 of CM076580.1, forward strand.
GGATTCTATGAGCTTAAAAAATTTCAATTATGACTTTTCAATGATCCATGCCCCAACCCCATGGGGTTTTAGCCCACTAACTGGGGGTACAAACTTCAAACATGAATATCTGTCAAACCGTGAAGAATTACATGGCGTGCCATTTATCAACGGAAACATATCGACAAGTAGAAACCATAAAAAGCATTATTGACCTAGAATATATTAATTTGGTAGGCCAAAATTCCCATGCAATATTGGGTTAGCCCCTGGTACTGCTTGGGTTGACATCAATGACAACTGCTGATCAACAATCTCCCCCTTTGGCATTGATGGCAACACAAGTACTCCCTCTATGATCATGAAACCTCTTCCTACAACATTCTCTCCCCCTTTGACATCAATGGAAAAGGGTAACTCCCCCTAAAACACAACCATCCTGCGGACCTGTACACACTTCCACTCCCCCTAACACACAACTGTCCTGCAGACCTGTAATCTACTTCCACTCCCCCTTTATATTATGAAAATGGAAAATCTAATGAGAACTTGGGAGAATACCAAGCTTCTGGCGAAGATATTCCAATGCTGGTGAATATTTAATATGTGATTCTTTTGGTGTTTCTTGGAATCTTGCTACTTGTACAATTGCTTGCATAACATCTGGTTGGGAGGTTGTTACATATAGAAGACTACTAAACATAGATCTGTACAACCTTTGATCCACATCCTTAGATGAGTCTTCTATGCTCAATTTGAAACCTGTTACCATTAGAGTAAGGATGGGTTTGCAATCTTCCATTTTAAATTTCTTGAGCATTTCCTTGATGTACTTGTCTTCTAATTCTTCCCTTTCTTGGTTTCTTTCTTCCAAATTCTTTTGAAGTGACTCTTCATTGCATTTGTGTTCTTCAACTTCAATTTTGAGACCTTGAACTTGTTCTTCAAGAGTATTGGAATAGATCTTCTCCACCTTGAGATATTTTATAAGCTTGATTACTTCCTCATAAAATTATTCTATGGTCCATCCTTCTTCTTCATTGTTTGATACCTCTTGTTTATTGTGCTTGGCCATAAACAATACTCTCTCATTGGCTTCTTCTTCACTGTCATTGTCTTCATTGAATGATGAACTATCTTCTTTAGAGAGAAAGTTCCTTTTTTATTCTTGCTTGTTGAATTTCTTCCATAGAAAGTCTGGTCCTTTGCAAACCTTGACAACACATGATCTAGCTTTTTCTTGCCTTCTAGGAGCTCGATATTGAATTTGGTGTATCTCTATTATTTCTGATCCTCAATATCTGAATTTCGTTCCTGTAGTAGTCCTCTAAGTCATCCCTTTGCCACAGGTCTGACCCAATTTAGATTCTTCAAGAGAGAGTTATACCCAACCTCTCACAATGCCCTAATTATGGAGTTTTTTAGCAAAGCACACTTGTACGATGTGCCACGTGTCACTATTTCTTCATTTGGCTTTGAAATTGATAGAGCGATAGGTACAGACTGTGCACTATCTGCCAATTTTTACAGAATTCGAATCCGATACTCAGAGAGAGAGAGTTATGATGAATTTACCAAGGTCACTTATTTGAGATGAATTTTAGGAGCTTGCAAAAACTCTGATTTACACAGATCATATCTCCAAAAATATTGTGCACCTTGATCTGAAATTTTTACAGTAGCTTCCTCAGGATTTTGGCTTCGCTTCATAAAAAATTCAGCCTTTTAACCTTTGTAGAAAAAAATTTAGAGTGCAAATTCCATGATGACCTGTTTTAGATGGCCGAATCCCTTGCCTAAGGAGGAAATGAAGATCACAATTTATATAAATTCTTAAGTTGAGAGGGGCTTCAACAGGTGAACGTATGAGGGATTTTAGGAGCTTAAAAAAATATTAATTATGACTTTTCAATGACAGATGCCCCAACCCCATGGGGTTTTAGCCCACTAACTAGGGGTACAAACTTCAAACATGAATATCTCTCAAACCGTGAAGATTTACATGTCGTGCCATATATCAAAGAAAACATCTCGACAAGTAGAAACCATCAAAATAATTATTGACCCATAATATATTAATTTGGTAGGTCAAAATTCCCATGCAATATTGGGTTATCCCCTAGTGCTGCTTGGGTTGACATCAATGACAACTGCTGATCAACAACAAGTGCAATCAAGACTTTCTGCAACAAAAAATTTCTGTCAGTCAAGACTTTCTACAATAAGTGCAGAAGAAAGGTCTTGCTTTCCTAGTGTTTTTCATAATATTTTAACACGTCTAGCCTTCGAACTTGGCAACTTGTTAAGCATCATCCGATCCATCCTTTTTGGGTGAGTGTTTTTCATTCTGATTATAATTCTTCCAAATCATAAGTCTGTTAAAGTTTTGTTCGCGGGAATAATTTTGTTCAATTATCAACATGAATTATAAGCAACTAAATGGCACTTTTAACATGGCAAGTAAAGAATTGAATGTCAAACTTGGCTCCATTAAGTTGAGAAATGGATTGCAACACTCAATTCTTTGAAACATGGTTAGCAAATGTATCAATGAATTAGTAAAAATGTGAAAAAATGTTACCATTACTTACAAATAATTATTGGACTGGAACATGGCTACACAAAATGCAGTCATATCAAGGCCTCTACTTATATGTTTATAGAATTTATAGCAAAGACAACAATTTATATCTTGAAAGTAGGTGGTAGACATGCAATAGTAGATAACTAAGCTTCACTGAATTAAAACTAAATTAACTAAAATTAACTAAAACACCTAAACATAATTATAAATCTCTAAAAATAACTAATTGAAAGTCGCAGTCGCCATAGCAAGAACACGGCCATACAAAATAATTATTGGAATGGACCACGGCCACACAAAATTCTTTCATATCAAGACCTCTACTTATATGTCTATAGAATTTACAACAAAGAAAACAATTTATATCTTGAAAGCGGGTGTTAGACATGCAATAGTAGATAACTGAGCTTCACTGAATTAAAACTAAATTAACTGAAATTAACTAAAACACCTAAACATAATTATAAATCACTAAAAGTAACTAATTGAAAGTCACAGTCACCACAACAATAACACAACCACACAAAATAATTATTGTACTGGAACACGACCACACAAAATGCAGTCATATCAAGACATCTACTTATATTTTTATATAATTTACAGCAAATACATAAATTTATATATTGAAAGCAGGTGGTGCCAACCTGGAAATTCGAAATTCGGAGCTGAGAATGAACAAAAAGACTCTGCCAAGACCCTGCAGAGAAATAGACACAAACGCAGGCCTGAAAAACAAACACAACAGACATAGAAAAAATGAAAACACAACAGATGCAGACTCTAATAAGCTCGAAACCCGTTAACAGGTCTAGGCTGGTGTATTTATAAATTAAATTTCGGCCAGACTATTTTACGATTTCGACCAGACTATTTTAGGAGTTTGGCCAAACTATTTTAAGAGTTTGGCCAAACTTATGTTGTCGGTTTTCTAATCTCCGGCCAAAAATCTGTTTGCCCATTCCGTGAGTACACCATCAATGTAAATGATAGAATGAGTTCGGTCGAACTAATTTCGAAAGTTCGACCGAACTCTATAACAGTTTGGCCGAAATTTTATGAAATTTTGGCTGTATTGTTGAGAAAAAGAGTTTTCCGCCCCCGATTCTCACAAAAGTGTAACCCAACTTCACGGGTTTACCCTTGTGCATTGAATTCTTAAAATATTTTCATGCGGCTAAGTAATTGTGTGAATTACATGATTTATTGGAAAAAAGGGTCCAAATATGTATTTATATATCTGAACCATGATGGATTTGCAAAAAGTGAAAGAGGTTTTTATAAATGCACCAGTTCTCGCTAAAAGCCTCTTTCAAATTTGAAAAATTAGTTTTTAACTGCTCGAAAATTGTGTTCAAAGTTGATGACAAAAATAGGGAATTAGTTAATATTTAAATATGCAAAATGGGTTGCAAATATTGATTCAAATATTCCAAACCGTGACACCTGTGTAAAAATTTATGGAGGTTTGTTTTAATGAACCCTGCCAAAAAAACCTAATTGTGCTTTCCAAAACTATTTTCCAAAGGTTCGGAAACCATGTTCAAAGTTGATGACAAAAACATGGAATTATTTAATATTTAAATCTAGAAAAATGGAATGCAAATATTCATTCAAATATTCCAAATTGTGATACCTGTATAAAACGTAATAGAGGTTTATTTTAATGCACTCGTTTGAAACAAAAACCTCATTTGGTTTTTAAAAATTCGGTCCCAAATGTTCAGAAACTGAGTCCAAAGTTGATGACTAAAATAAGAAAAGCACAGTAAAACAAAGTCTTCCATTTGTTTTTTTTTGTGGGATTAGAATAGTTGTTTATGTACATATAGAGATACTATTGGTTAATATTCTTGAAAATAAATAAACTATTCCTATGCATAAATGAATAATTATTAATTTTGATATTTCCTGCAAAGGAATAATTTGTTCACATGCATACAAAAATAGAAAAATTATGTTGATAATTCTTGAAAAAGAATTAAGTTATTTCATCTAAGATATTACCAAGGATGATCTCATGATGCATAAGCATTAATGTTTTAGAGAGAAATATTGGAATCTTAAAGAGAATATGATATTTTGTGCTTATGAATAATATCTAGCATATTGGATCTACTGGAAATGAATATGTGATTTTACCTGCACGGGAAGCTTGAGTCATGCTAAAGGAGTTAAGTAACTTTTTTTAGAAAGAGTTCACATAAAACATTTGCATAAAAAAATATTGTTTTTGTTATTGGAGAAAGAAAATAATTTTTAACTCATGCCTAATAGTTAGTTAGTTAGCTAAATTTTGGCAAAAAAAGTAGTGTGTTAGATTCATTGGAAAATAAATATATATATTTGTATGCAAAGAAGTGTTTGTTGTCCTAGAAATATTTAAAAAAAAAGAGAAGAGAAAAACATTTCCTTGTATCCATTATTTAATTATATTCTTTGAGAGTAAAACTAGCATCATGTGCTTTATTGTGTTAAAATTCCTTTGGAAGATTCTTTAGAGAAACATATACACTTGCATGCATGTAAAAGTATAGTTTTGGTATTATATTTCTAGAGAAAAGGAAAGTGAAATCACATAATATTGATTGTGTTAGCCTTCTTTTGGGGAAAATAATATGTATTTTCACACCTAAAGGGATTAGCTATAGTATTAGCTTTCTTTTGGGAGCATATTATGCATAGTTATTATGATAGATATTTTGGGTAAGAGGGAAATGTGTCTTTTCATGCATGAAAGAATAAATGGTATGTGTTTAATCCTTTGGAAAAGAAATGTGTTTATTTTTACATGCAATATTTAGTTAGTTTCATTTGGAAAGAAATATATGTTTCACATGCAAGAAGAAAAACCTTTCATATTATTCTATTGGAGAGGAGAAGTAGTTGCATGCAAGAAAATATAATCATTATGTTAACTTTGTTTGGAATAGAGCTTGAATTTTTATATATAATGGCCATTATGAATAGCTCTCTCGTGGAATAGATGTTTTTGGAAAAGAACATGCATTCATATGCATAAGTGTATAATCTATTACATTAATCCCTTTGGAGAAGAAAACATAATAGTAGGCGTAAATAAATTATCTTGTTTGGGTAGTTATCTTGAAAACTTGTTACGCATTTGCATGCTCAAGAATATTATCTAGTATGTTAGCTTTCCTTTGGAAAGAATATGAAAGTGCATGCAAATTTTTGTTAGTGTTTGTTGGAAAAATGACACTTGATAATTATTTATTTGTTACTAATTCATGTGAATTGATTTCATGACATTTTTCTTATGTTTTATACAAGCATAGAAATAGTTGTTGAAGTATCACAAATAAATATTGGGTATTGTTTTATTATTATTTTATCTAATCATGATATAAAGTGTGCTAACGACAACAATGGTAGGAAATGATAATGACTTGAGAAAAGAATTGTTCATGTTTAACATTGTGGTAGATAAAGAGTTTTTAGTCCATGCAGGTTTAGGAGTTCCAACTACAGGATGAACCACTAATGGAAACAATCCGACCACAAAGACATAGATTGAAGATTCTTTGGTAAATGATATCATCATGATTGTAATAGCTTATAGCTAGTTATGTTGCATTTAAGATTATTTTTCTATGTAATATTTTATGAAAATGGTAAAGGGATGGAATCCATTATAACCATTGAGTGAGGGGTGAACACCCTCATGAGCGTTTAATAATAAAATTAAACTTTTGTTGGTTTTCACCCTATAGGGTTTGCATGGTATATTGATGTCTATTGATGTGATTTATCATTGTGTCATTTTCATGATAATTTTTTTCATGATGTGATGTTTATAAAGTATGTGATTTACTAATTGAGTTAAAATTATCATGGAATTGATGCATAGTTACAGCAATAAATTTAAGTTAATATGCTACAACAAGGAAAATTAATGGTTGTGTAACTCACTATGATTTTACTAAATATTTCTCTAGGTAATGATGATTGTTATTATAATGGTCAATGAGGGAATATAAATTTTTTTTTAGAAAGTTACACATTGGTAAACGTTGAAAACAATTCCTAACTCCATGCATTTTCCTGCGAGTTTACCGGGGTATTTTACAAATTGTACTAGAGAAAAAGGTTGCAACACTAGTGCCTTTTGGGAATTGTTAAGAAAAGATTAAGTGAGGTATGATGCTAGTAGACATCATCTCAGGTATGATTCTATTTGAACATGTAGTAGAATATAATTAATATGAGATGTAGGATGCATGATTAATGATTGCATTAAAGAGTAGAAAGTGATAATGTTTCTTTAAAATTTGTGCTCATGACATTTGAATATGGATGTGGATAAAAGAAAATAAAACCTCTATTGAAACTATGAAAAATACTGAGCACTCACAGTTTATAATTCAGATTAATTACTAACCTTGTATGCATACTATCACAAAAATGATTATCGAGCAAAATAAAAAAGAAAAAATGACTAAAGTTACAATGCACATCTTATAAATAATGAATTCATGTATGGTTCGTTTGATAACTATAGAAATTAGAAGTTGGGATTGACCCTGAAGAGGACAATCGAATGTTGTAAAAAAAACATTGAAAGAATATCTTTAGATGTTAAAAATGAGCAATGTGAAAATTTGAATTCATATAGTGAAATTAAATTCAATGAAAAACTCATAGTAGCATAATTTTGGGTTGTATTTCTTCATGTAGAGTTGTAGATGAAATTTTGCATTCCATGTGGTTGAAAAAAGTGGTAAATGAGATCCAAAGTTTTTTGTTTTAAATAATTGCATCCCTGGGAGTTTTGGATGTAATTTAGGTTAGCATCAGGGGGTATTCATACATTAAGGCCATGTAACCCCTGGTTTGATTCTAAAAATATGTTTTCATACTCGGATCCATAATTTGGTTGATTTTTCAGATTTGACACCACCTACACAAATTGTTGGTTGTGTTTTTTTGCAGCAATTTTACCATTGATGCTATTAATAGGAATCATGCTATTTTTTAAATTCTAGTTTTATTATATGTCTGATATTTCAAAAATATTTATGGAAATTTATTTCATGTAACTAAATATTTTTTAGAATGTCTCAATGACCATAGATTGCATGCGTGAAAATTGTTTGTTAAAATTCGTCAATGGCTATAGATTGCATGCTTGCAAACTATTTGTTATAATGCCTCATTGGTTTTAGATTGCATGCTTTCAAAATATTTGATAAAATTCCACAGTGGTTGTAGATTACATGATTGCAAATTATTTTCCCAAAATTGCCCAATTTTTATCGCTTACATGGTTGTCACTCACATTTTGTATCCTAGTGTTCAATGGGACTGTTATTTCTCTATAATATTGATGGTTGTTATTTCTCTATAATGGGACCTTAAATAAAGTATAATTATATGGTATGGAATATATTTTAATGTATTTTTTCTAAGTTGCATGATTGTTGTGACGTGGAAATTTAGAATGTATACCATCTTTATGACATGTGATGAATTGTTGTCAATGTACTTTTAAAAAATTGTGAGACCCACATTGAGGGTCAAGAATAGATGCATGATGCACATAAATGTTACTTTTCTTTAATGATGCTATGAAAATGGAAAATTATGTAAATTAAAATGGATTTATAGACATTGAAGTTTTATTGGATTGAATGGCCATGGAAGCCATGATGGGACTGATTTGATGATGTAATATTTTATGTTATTATTGAGTTAATGACTACATTGTTTGGGATATTCAACAAATAAGTCTAGAGTTTTAGAAGACTTCTTGTCAGTTTATAAAAATATATTGGTGGTTAAGTTGAAGATGGACCTTCCCTAAATGTCTCCCAAAAATCCTCAGGAGAAAATAATAAAGAGGAAAATACTAACATAATGGGAGAGAAAAAATATGTTAATCACTTAGTTGGAGAGAAATACTAAGTGGGGTGAAATAGAGCACAACAAAGAGAAATGCATGCTTTAAAGAAAAATATAAGAATATTTTTCAAAAAAAGAAAAAGGAAAAGGCCTACGAAAAGGTTGGCAGACCTTAAGTCAGGATGCTGCTAAAAATATGCTCGGAAGAATTTTATAAAATAAACCACCAAGGAATCAATGAGGTTGTTGATTCCGGTGACAAGTAGATCTTAGCGCGGTGGGGAATTATTGGAGATAGTTCACAGTTTGGTGGAATATTCTCGATTCCTAAATAATTCCTAGACATTAACTACGGTTCGATGAAATTATGTCTCTATTTTGCTCTTGATTTCGAAATCGTATAATGATTTTGGATGTATAATATACCTAAGTTGCATGTCTCTAAGTTTTTATATTTGTTATATTTCTGCATGCATGATCTATTAATTTATCTAAGCATCACTTTCGATGAAATAGGTTGTGTTTGTAGGTTTGTATGAGCAAATGAACATGTCAGAAATGAATTATCTATATGCATGCATAGAGGAAATAAATTTTTAATGTATGTACTTATGATGGAGATGGAAAAAGGGAAACCAGGTGAAAAATGGCCGGAGACAAATTCCATGAGTTTGAATTTGATTTAAATTATTGTGGGAGAGAAAGTAAACAACACTAGTGGGAAATAAAGACTAGTGTAAGCCCTAAATAAAAGAAAACATGCACTTGATACAAGTTTTTTTTTATCATTTTGATGATTAGCGGGTTTGTGCTCTGTGGGTAATTATGGAAGTATTGTGAGTAAAGTATTATTTGAGATTTCATAAATAGTTGGTAATGAAAAGTAAAATTTAATGTTCCAAAAAGAGAAGAACAACGAGGATGGTGTTCTCTTTTAGGGGGGGGGGCGGGGGGGATATGGAATAGCCCTTGCATAAGCTACCGTAAAAACTCTCCTAAAATGAGGGTTGTAGAATAATTAAATATTATTAATTATTATATTGATACTACATGGACAATATTCTTGTAATTATTAATGATAAGAATATTATAATAATTAATTCTTAATTCTTTTATCTAGAAGAATTTCTTCTATATAAATAAATTATATTTTCAAGTTGGTATATTTTGTGAGTTTTAGAAATAGTGAGTAATAGTTATAGAAGAACTATGGGTAAGTTATATTTTCTCCATAAGGCAAAAGAAAATATACCTTGGAAAAAAATGAGTTATTTATGAATGATTTTAGAATTTATGAATAATCAGATCTATGGAGCGATTTATGGGTGATTTAAGGAATGTTTTTAAGATTTAGAAAATATATTCTATTTTCTTAATTCAATTTATCATAAGTGTATGGGAAAAATAGGAGAACGAAGGACAAAACACATGTAGAATGGAGACAAGAGAGAGGAAGGAAATATTCTAAGCATGCATTAAGAGATAAGTAACTATGCACTTTGAAAATTATTGTGTTTGAATATGGCACATGAAGAATAATAATTGAATTTATTTTCTTCAAAAATTGCATATGATGAAGATTCAAAATTATTTTCTTGGGAAAATCCCTACGGACTTTCGTGCATAGAGGAATACGTGTTTTATTCACTGAATTATTAAAATATTTCTTGTGCATTGAATTCTTAAAAGATTTTCATGGCTAATTAATTGTGTGAATTGCATGAGTTATTGAAAAACATGGTCCAAATATGTCTTTGTGTCTACAAACCATGATATATGTGTAAAAAGTGAAAGAGGTTTTTGTAAATGTGTCCGTTCTCACCCAAAACCTCCTTCGGATTTGAAAATTTAGTTTTAAAATTCTCGAAAACTATGTAAACGTTGATGACAAAAACATGGAATTATTTAATATTTAAATCTATAAAAATGGGTTGCAAAGATTCATTCGAATCTTCCAAACCATGACACATGTGTAAAGACTGAGAGATGGTTTTTTAATTAACCCGTTTGAAACAAAAAGCTATTTTGGTTTGCAAAAATTGTTTCCATATGTTCGGAAACCATGTTCAAAGTTGTTCACAAAAACAAGGAGTTATTTAATATTTAAATATGGAATAATTGGTTGAAAATGTTCATTCGAATCTTCCAAACCATGATACCTGTGTAAAAATTGAGAGATTTTTTTTTTTTTTAATGAACCCATTACAAACATAAGCCTCTTCTGGTTTAAAAAAAATAGTTTCCAGATGTTTGGAAACTGCATCCAAAGTTGATGACTAAAACAAGAAAAACTAAGTAAAACAGAGTGCTTCTATTTGTTTTTTTTGCTGGATAAGAATAGTTGTTTATGTAAATATAGAGATAAATTTTGTGTTAATATTCTTGAAAATAAATAAATTATTCGCATGCATAAAAAATATATATTAAGTTTTATATTTCTTGCAAAGGAATAAGTTATTCACATGCATACAAAAATAGAACAATTATGTTCATAATTCTTGAAAAAGAATTAAGTTATTTCATTTAAGAGATTACCAAGGATGTTATCATGATGCATATGAATTAAAGTTTAAAGAGAAATATTGGACTCTCAAAGAGAATATGTGCTTGTGTGTAGGAATAATATCTAGTACATTGTATTTATTGGAAACGAATATTTGATTTTACATGCATGGGAAGCTTGAGTCGTGCCAAAGGAGATAAGTAACTTTTTTTAGAAAGAGTTCTCACAAAATATTTGCATAAAAGAATATCGTTTGTGTTATTTTAGAATGAAAATAATTTGTATCTGATGCCTAATAGTTAGTGAGATATCTAACTTTTTGCAAAAATAATAATTGGTGTGTTAGATTACATGGAAAATAAATAAATAAATATATAGTTTTATGCAAAGAAGTTTTTTTTTTGTGTTAGAACTCTTTGAAAAAAATAGAAGAGAAAAAAATGTCCTTGTATCCATTATTTAATTATATCCTTGGAAAGGAAAACTAGTAATCACGTGCTTTATTGTGTTAAGATTCCCTTAGAAGATTCTTTAGAGAAACATATACACTTGCATGCATGGTAAAGTATAGTTTTGGTATTAGATTTCTATAGAAAAGGAAGGTGCAATCACATAATATTGATTGTGTTATTCTTCTTTTGGGAAAAATAATATGTATTTTCACACTTAAATGGATTAGATATGATATTAGCTTTATTTTGGGAGAATATTATGCATAGTTATTAGGCTAGATATTTTGGTTAAGAGGGAAATGTCCCTTTGCATGCATGAAAGAATAAATGGTATGCGTTTGATCCCTTGGAAAAGAAATGTGTTTATTTTTCCATGCAATATTTAGTTAGTTTCATTTGGAAAGAAATATATGTTTCACATGCAAGAAGAACAAACTTTCATGTTATTATGTTGGAGAGGACAATTAGTTGCATGCAAGAAAATATAACCGTTTTGTTAACTTTGTTTGGAATGGAGCTTGAATTTTTATATATAATGGCCATTATGAATAACTCTCCTCTGGAAAAGATGTTTTTGGAAAAGAACATGCATTCATATGCATAATTTTAGAATCTATTACGTTAATCCCTTTGGAAAATAAAAAATAATAGTAGGCACAAAGAAAATTTCTTGTTGGGTTAATTACCTTGAAATCTTGTTATACATTGGCATGCCCAAGAATATTATCTAGTATGTTAGCTTTCCTTTGGAAAGAGTATGAAAGTGCATGCAAGATTTTGTTAGTGTTTATTTGAAAGATAACACTTGATAGTGATTTATTTGTTACTAATGCATGTGAAATGATTTCATGATTCATTTGTTATTATGTTGGAGAGGAGAATTAGTTGCATGCAAGAAAATATAACCATTTTGTTAACTTTGTTTGGAATAGTGCTTGCATTGTTATCTATAATGGCCATTGTGAATAACTCTCCTCTGGAAAAGATGTTTTTGGAAAAGATCATGCATTCATATGCATAATTGTAGAATCTATTACGTTAATCCCTTTTGAAAAGAAAACATAATAGTAGGCACAAAGAAAATTTCTTGTTGGGGTAATTACCTTGAAATCTTGTTATACATTGGCATGCCCAAGAATATTATCTAGTATGTTAGCTTTCCTTTGGAAAGAGTATGAAAGTGCATGCAAGATTTTGTTAGTGTTTGATGGAAAGATAACACTTGATAGTGATTTATTTGTTACTAATGCATGTGAAATGATTTCATGACATTCTGTTTATGCTTTATACATGCATACAAATAGTTGTTGAAGGGTCACAATTAAAGATTGATTATTGGTTTATTAATATTTTATCTAATCATGATATCAAGTGTGGTGCCGACAATAATGGCACGAAAGGATGGTGACTTAAGGACATAATTGTTCATATTTAACATTTTGGTAGATAAATATTTGTTAGTCCATGAAATTTTAGGAGTTTCAACTATAGGATGACCCACTGATGGAAACACTCTAACCACAAAGACACATATTGTGGATTCGTGGGTAAATGATATCATGATGATTGTCATAGATTATAGCTAGTTATGTCCCATTTAAGATTAATTTTCTAAGTAATATTTTATGAAAATGGTCAAGGGATGGACTCCCTAATAACAATTGAGTGAGGGATGAACACCCTCATGAGCTTTTAATAATAAAATTAAACTTTTTTTGTTTTTCATCCTACGAGGTTTCCATGGTATCTCGGTGTCTATTGATGTGATTGTTCATTGTGTCATTTTCATGATTTTAATTTCTTTCATGATGTGATGTTTATATTATCAAGTATGTGATTTACTAATTGAGTTAAAATGATCATGGAATTGATGCACTATTATAGCAAGAAATTTAATTTAATATGCTACGAAAAACACAGTTAATGGTTGTGTAACTCAGTATAATTTTACTAAATATTTCTCTAGGTAATGATGATGGTTATTCTGATGGTCAATGATGGAATATATAAAGTTACACACTGGTAACTATCGAAAAACTTTCCTAACTCCGTTCATTTTCCTGCGAGGTTACCGCGGTATGTTAGAGAAAAAAACCAAAATATATAAAATGAAGAGAAATTAAAAAAAAAAATACTATGAACACCTATGCATGGAATCCTATCAGAAAATTAGACAATGGATTTCATGACCTTACAACAGGATTCACCTTGAAATTTTTCAACTCTAAGATGATAAAATTGCAAATATTCATGGCATTGCCATGTCGAAATGGTGAAATGGTGAACTCGAAAGGAATGGCCAAGGTGAAAAAGTGATTATGGTTTTTTATATTAACCCTAGAGATTGATCTTCAACTAGGAAACAAGACCTTATAATGATTCCCAACAAAACATAAATGCATCATCTAAATGCCTCTGTGACCCATGTGACATATGCCTAGGTGTCAGTTGAGGTATGTTGCCAGCAAATAGCGGCAAGTACCAATTGTACCTAGGTCCTTTAATCCATGGTTACCCACCATATTAAATGTAATACTGATGGTCAGATTACAACTGGCCATGTTTATAATATTAGGATCATAGGCTCAGTTAGATGTCAGTTAGATTAAATGTCATATGGCGAATGGGTTGTAACAATTAAATAATTTATATAGAGGTACATACATACATATTAAGATATTAACAAACCTATATGTGGAAGTATATATCTATAACTATATACTATGAACTTTGCATTTAGGTCTAGGGTTCCTGCGTAAGTGCCACACAATTAGTGAACCTGTGAGTAGACTTTAGAACCATTTATCAAGTCTGCAGAGAAATAAATGTAATGAACTTTAATACAATGGTATATGTATTTATATAGCGAATAAAGTTGGAAATTTAGTTCTCTATTGATAGGAATAAAATTATCTAATTGTAATAAAGGAATGTGACATCCCTTTTCATATTTGGATGTGACTTCTCATATATATATATATATATATAAAGACTAAGTTGTATAATTATTCAAATAACTATAATGAATAATTTTATAAGATAATTTGCCCCATTCAACAATTACATTGAATTGCAATGATTTTTTTTAAAGTTAATTAAAAATAATATTGTTTTATTTCTTTGTGGATACTATTACAATGTATTTTTTTTTTTAATTTATTAAAATATTTTTTCATATAAACTATAAATATGAAACTTGGTGCACAAATGCATTTTGATGTGCTCTATCTGAGTGTAATCCAAATAAAACAAAGTAGAACTAGACTGAAATTAAATCTAACATCATAAAATAGGTATTTGTTTCAATGCATCACCATTATTCCACAGGATCTAGCTATACATCACATTATTTTGGTTTTTTTATCTGAAAATCACCTTTTATGTCTACCCTTCAACTCTATCACTATTTTTTAGGTCACTGCATTCATGCAGTGATATATAGTAATCTCACTAAAATATTAATTCCTTTCATACCAAATATTTAATAGTAAAATGTTTCTTTCCTATGTTAAAAATTGGAGTTTGGAGCTTCCTAGGTGGTAATGTTGACCCACCTCCACCACCAGGGCTCCAAATGTCGAGGCATGTTGTCACCACCGTTTATTTATCTTCTGTTTATGCTCTTGTGATCTAGTGCATCAGTCAAATACTCAAAATTAAAAATTTTGTAAATGAATCGAAAATAATGCCAAAACAAAGATATCATTGCACTAAATCTAACGCAACTAATTTCACTCAAGATACATATCATATTCTTTCCATTTTCTCAAACAACTAAAATTTTAAAAGTTGAAGTTGTAGGTACACCCAGTCAGCAGTCTGTACACTAACTAGGCATATGACTGGGTAGGGTGATTGTATATCTTTGGGCCAGTGATTGTTTGACAAGTGTATCATTATGATTGGTCATGGTTGGTTCAATTTCATTGGTTGA
Organism: Pinus albicaulis; assembly: GCA_034641835.2. Lineage (NCBI taxonomy): Eukaryota > Viridiplantae > Streptophyta > Pinopsida > Pinales > Pinaceae > Pinus > Pinus albicaulis. The sequence goes on from CM076580.1 coordinate 230,875,557, forward strand.
ATGGTTTGTTGAGGTGGTCAAATTAGAAGAGGCCACATGAGGCAATGGGTGGCCGCCACGTGGGCTCTCGACATTGGTGAAATTTTTTGTTTGTGTCTCAAATGACCTCTTAGAAAATAGAACACACAACCTACCAATGGGGAACATAACACTACACTATTTTTCTGATGATGTTCCTTGTTAACCATAATAGGTGATTCCTATTTAAACTTTAATGGGTTGTGCATTGGGGGTTTGGGACGAGGTTAACCCATGGCCCCCGATCCACCCAACCCACAAGATCACAAGTCAGGCGGCCAGGGGCATGGCGTTAACCCTGCCCCCAAACCATATGTCAACAATGAAACCACCACAGTTTGAATGAAGTTCAAATCGACAACATAAACCATGATGTTAACAAGATCATGACCACAGCTCGAGTGGAGAGTATGGGTTAGTTTTGGTGCATGGTGTGTTAACCCAACCACACCACTCAACCATTGTTTAAAATGCATTTAAAAAATTGGTGCAGTGTATTAAACCCAACAATACAACCCCGTTCAAACCACAGTTATGGCGTAGTAAACCATTGGTGAAGTTTTTTAAACGGTCTGCATCCAATGACCTATATTGCGCCAAGTGGCCCTTTTTGATCGGTTCATGGGAGTTGTCTTCATTTAAAGGGTTCAAAAATTCACACCCAAGTTAGCGTGAATCTCGTCAGCACATGGAAATTTTATTACTCCACGTGGCCGAAAAAGGTGGAAATTATAGGATGGATTGCACATGGGTGTTGATTGGAGGACAGTTAGCTGGAAAATTTTTCTTGAGCATATCTTAGTCATTTTTTATCTTTTTGAGTACAAAAAGATACCATATATGGGTTTTTGGCTGTTTTAGAGCCATTTAAGACAATATTTTTTCATTCTAAGGACTTCAAAGCCATGTAAACACTTATTTTTGAGCATAATGAAAGAGGCCAAACATTGGAAGCTAGACCATGTGATGTAGCCCAGGAGGGGTGAACTCCTTCATTATTCTTTTTCTTTTGTTTTATATTATGGTACTCTTGTCTCTGTTCTTTTATGAAAAACTCAGTTAAAAAACATATTTTATGTGTTAATGAAACTTACATAATTACATAAAAACCCTAGCAATTTCACTTGCAAGTTTTATCATAAACCTTCAATTTTACATATACATATCAGTTTGGTATAAAAGATTTGATTCTTTGGGTGTTTTGAGGATTTAACTATGTTTCAAGTGTTTCTTATGCTTACAAGTTTGAAGCTTAAAATAGGATAAGGAAAACTTGTGGGAGAAAGTCCTCAATCTAGTTCAAGGAGAGCACATTTTCCACAATCTCCACCACAATTTTCACCTCAAGTTTCACAAAAATCCTCACAAGTCATGGCACATCAAGGAGAGCTTGAAAATATGACTAGGGATGAGAAGGATTTTAGGAAACCATTCTTTGACGTGACTGAGATGGTGAAAGTTCTCTATTAGGAGAGGAATTCAAGGTTGCAATGTGAGAGCTTAAATCTTCCAAAGGCAGATGGAGTAAATGGAGAAAAGCTTCAAAAGGAGAATCAAGGTAATGGTGATAAACCACCTCTAACTACACCTTTCTACTCCCCCTCATATTCACCATCATCATCTTCTACATGAAATCCTTCACAAACTCCTCCACATTCTCCAAAGGGACATGGTAAAACTCCATTCGTGAAACTTGACATAAAATCTAAATTGCCTATTTATAATGGAGAGGTAAATGCTGAGAAATTAGATAATTGGGTTCATCAGCTTGAAGTGTATTGCAGGATACAAATAATAAACGATGATGAGACTAAAATTTATCTTGTTTCATTAAGGTTGGAAAGTGAAACATTCATTTAGTGGGAATCCAAAACACAAGAGGACATCAAGAAAAGAGGTAAGATCATAACGTCTTGGAATGATTTTGTGGTTGTATTAAGAAGAAAATTCTATCCTTTAGCATACATACAGAAAGCTATCATGGATTGGAAAAAATTTAGGAATTTAAAGGTTAAAGTGTGAAAATTTATACCCAAGAGTTTAGAAGGAGAGCATTGATATTGGGTGTGGATTTGTCCTCTTAAGAAACTTTACTCAAATACATTGAAGGTTTACATAGCTACTTGAGAGACACTATTCTCATGTTTAACCCTACAAATTTAGATGAGGTTTGTGTACAAGAAACACATATAGAAGCAAGAGGAAATTTTTTTCTACAATAGGGTAGAAAAAATCCATTTAAGGGTGGAGACAGAGGAAGGGGTAAATTCATAGGAAAAGGGAAGAAAAATTCTTCCATCAAGAAAGAGGGAGAAAAATTAACATGCAAATTTTTTTCAAAGGAAGGCCGCGGTGAAGATAATTGTTGGAAAATTCATCCTGAGATGAGACCCAAAAATTTTAACAACAAAGGAAAATAAAAGGCAACTACAAATGCACAACATGACTTAGGGTTTGATTCGAGAGATGAAATAAAGGTCACAAATATGGGATTGAAAGTTAATAAATCCATTACAAGTACTAGTTCTTCAAATAACCTCAATGAAACTCAAAATGAAAAATACAGAATAGATATTTTCCATATTATAGTTATCTAAAAACCTAACAAAATTGGTACTCTATTTCATAGTGGTTCACAAGAAAAACTCATTTCTGAAAACATTGTCAAGAAATTTAATTTGGAAACCACTCCTCATCCTAAACCTTATCCTTTAGGTTGGGTATGTGACAATGAAAATTTCCAAGTAACTAGAAAATGGAAATTGAAATTTGCCATTACTAAAAATTTCATTGATAAGGTAGAACTTGATGAAGTTCCATTATACATATCTGGTATTGTTTTGGGAAGCCCATACCTTTATGATGGGAGAGATATCTTTCATTTCCATGAAAAAAAGTATCATTTACTTAAATATGGTATTGAGCACATTGTTAGAGAACATCGCAAGAAATTAAAACTTTCACTTGTGAAATCAGGACAAATGAAGAGACTTGTTAACTCTAGAAATATTTTTTTACTTTTGATGATTAAACCCAAGAATGATGTTGAGAATGAAGGCTTTCAAGGATGTGATACAAAGTTGAAATATAATTTGGTTGAGGTTGTTAACAAATATGATGAGATGTTTCAGCAGCCTAAAGGATTTCCTCCTAAAACAGGTATCCAACAGGAAATCCAATTGTAGCAAGATTGTTCTCTTCCTAACATTGGGATGTATAGGATGTCAGTGATGAAAAATGCAGAAATTAAAAAACAAAACCAAGAGTTGTTTGATAAGGGGATCATCTGAACAAGCACATCGACATGCAGTTCACTTTTTGTTTTAGTGCCAAAGAAGGATGGTACATGTCACACGTGTGTGGAATTTTGTGCATAGAACAAGATTACGGTAAAGAACTTATACCCTCTTCCTATAATCAATGATTTAATTTATCAATTGAAAGGTGATGTGAATTTCACTAAGTTGGACTTGAGGAGTGGCTATCATCAGATTAGGATCCTTGAAGGAGACATATGGAAGACAACATTAAAAAAAATGCAAGGTTTGTTTGAATGGTTGGTTATGACTTTTGGAGCTTGTAATGCTCCTGTGGCATTCATGCGGGCAATGAATGATGTTTTAAGGCATTTTATAGATGTTTTTGTGATAGTATACTTAGATGCCACATTAAATTTCAGACAGTCCTGTGAAGAACATGTCACACATGTCAAGCAAGTGTTAGATGTCTTGAAGAAATAGTACTTGTTTTTAAATATGTCAAAATGTGAATCTGGGAAAAATCCTTTAGTCTACTTGGGTCATATTATTGGAGGAGGTGAGCTGAAAATAGAACCCTCCAAGGTTGATGTAATTTTGAATTGCCTAAATCCCAAGACAATCATAGAGGTTAGAAGGAGCAACCCAATATTAGAGAAAGTTTATTTTTAACTTTTCTTCCATTGCAGCACCATTGCATGCATTGACAAGTTTGAAGCAGATTTTTCAGTGGGAAGGAAAACAACAAAACACATTTGATGCATTGAAGGAAAATATCAGTTCAACACATGTACTTGCACTTCCTGATTTGAAACAATAATTTGAGATACAGACAGATGCAAGTGACTATGCCATGGGCGCAGTCTTGATGAAACATGGTAAGCCCATTTGTTTTCATTCAGTAACTTTTAATGGTGCAGTGATTATCCTACATATGACAAGGAATTGGATGCATTGGTGAAAAGTGTGAAAAAGTGGAAACATTACTTAATGGGTATGGAAGAAATCATTCACACGGATCATCATCCATTGCAATACTTGCAATCACAAACAAAGTTGTAGCGATCATGGCACTTCATATGGATGGGTTTTATTCAATAGTTCCACTTGGTGATAAGGTATAAGAAATCTATCTATAAAAAGGTTTCTAATATTCTTTCTAGACAAATTTTTAGTGCATCCATTATTCTTAAGAATAATTTTGTCATGGATGAGAGCTATGTTGAATAGTGTGCTTTAGATAATTATTTGAAAGATTTATATGTGACTCTATGTCAAAGTAACCAAGTAGAGGAATTGAATTATCATGTGCATGATAACTTGGTGTATCATCTTGGAAATTTATGTATTCCATAGGGAAAGAGAGTCAACATAATAAGGGAAGCGCATACTACTCTTATTGTTGGTCATTTCAGTGTAGGTAAGAAAGTGGCACAATTACAGAGGTGTTGTTACTAGCCTCATATGCTTGAAAGTGTGTCATGATATGTAAGAGGATGTTCATTATGTGCTATCAGTAAATCTAGCAATAGAAATTTGTGATTGTATACACCACTTCTAGTACCTTCCCATCCATGATAGATTGTTTCTATGTATTTTGTAGGTCTAGGAGAGGTCATTATTACCTTTATGTAGTTGTGGATAGGTTCAGCAAAATGTGTATTTTTATGCCTTGTGAAAAGTAAGTTACATATGAAAAAAATGCACAGTTTTTCCTTCAGAATGTACGGATACATTTTGGGTTTCCCACATCCATTGTTAGTGATCGAGATTTTTGTGAAATTTTGGTCAAGCTTGTAGGGACTCATGGACACCAAATTGAAAAAGAACACAAAATTCCATCCACAAACAAATGTCTAAATGAAGGGTGTGAATATAACAGTGATACATCTTCTTCGTGGTTATTGCAACAAGCATCCTAATTTGTGGGATGAACATTTGCACTGTATTCAATATTCTTACAACTAGGCCAAGTATTCATCGACTCAAACATAGCCATTTGAGGCTTTTTTGGGATAATTTCATAAATCTCCTTTATATTTTATCTTTTGGAAATATGTTGCTATTGATGGACAAAGCGACATAGATAGGCCAAAATATTCATGGAATAAGTTCAATTGGTACATCAAACAGTTCAAGAATAGTTGGAAAAGAGTCAATCCAAGTACAAGACAAGACATGATAAGCATCACGTGGATCAAAATTTCCAAGTTGGTGACGAAGTTTTGCTTCACATTAGCAAAGACGTACTCCAAGGAGAAGGTAAAAAACTTAAACCAATTCGATATGGTCCATTCAATATTTTGGAAAATATTGGTAATACTGCTTTCAGGTTGGATTTTCCTTCATATATTAAAATTTATGCAGTTGTTAATGTTAAGAATTTAAGCTTATATGAGACTCCTTTAATTGAATATCAAGGAGAGAATGTTTAGATATCTTCAATTGAATATTTATCTCTTGAATATCTTGAAAAATTGCAGCAAGACACCATCATTGACAGGAAAACAAGGACTTAAAAACGAGGGAACATAAAGTACCTTCATGTGGGGCTCAATGGAAAAAATACAAGAAAATCCAAATGACTGATATTGGAAGCGTGAAGGAGCTATACCCTCATATTTTTGTTAAGTGAAATTGACCTTTTTGAGGTCCAAAAGCTTTGATTGGGGAGGAATGATATAGGGGATCACTAAAATGCTCAAAATTCAAAGTGCTAAAAACAACTCGAAACTGGTGCCAAAACGAAGAACTCTTCGCCCTGAATCAAACACAATTTTTTTCACTCAAAAAAATATGGTATGCTCTTGATATCACGTTCTATATGTTTTATCAAACAACTAAAATTTTAAAATTTGAAGTTGTAGATACACCCAAACAGGAGTCCGTATGGTGACTAGGCCTACGACTGGGTAGGATGATTGCATGTTTTTGGGCTAGTGACTATTTGACAAGTGCCTCTATATGATTGGTCATGGTTGGTGCAATTTTTTTGGTTGAAGGGCTCGTTGAGGTGGTCAAATTATAAGAGGCCACGTGGGGAAATGGGTGGCCGCCACGTGGCCTCCTAATGTTTGTGAAAAAAATTGTTTGGTTCTCAATTGACTACTAAGAGAATCGAATGCACAACCTACCAACTGGAAGCACAACACTCCACCGGTCCACATACGATGTTCCTAGTTAACCATAGTAAGCGATGGTTATTTAAACTTTAATGGGTTGTGCATTGTGGGTCGGGGTAAGGGTTAACGCCTAGGCCCCTATCCACCCAACCCATGAGACCACAGGTCAGGCATCCAGGGGCGCAGGGTTAACCTCGACTCAAAACCATAAGTCAATAAGGAAACCACCACAGTTCGAACAAATTTTAAATCGGTCGCATAAACCATGACATTAACATGAACATGACCACAATTCTGAAGCGGAGTATGGGTTAGTTTTGGCGTGGGGTGTGTTAACCCAACTAAAACACTCAACCAATGTTGCATCAGGGTTTAAAAACATGGCCATGGTATATTAAGCCCAACCATAAAACCTCGTTCAAACCACAGTTATGGTGGAGTCAACTGTCGATGCAGTTTTTAAATGGTCCGCATCCAACAACCTGTATTGGGCCAAGTGGCCCTTTTTAATTAGTTCATAGGGGACATCAACATTTAAAGGGTTCAAAAATTTGCACTCGAGTCAATATGAATCTCGCCGGCACGGGGAAAATTTGTCTCCCCACATGGCTGAAAAAGGCGGAAATTGTAGGATGGATTGTACGTGGGTGCAAATTGAAGGGCAGTTAGCATGAATATTTATCTTGAGCATAACTTAGTCATTTTTGGACCATTTTGAGTTCAGAAAGATCCTAGCTAGGTTTTTTTTACTGTTATGGAGCCATTGGAGTCATTATTTTTTCATTTTGATCACTACAAATCCATGTAAAGACTTATTTTTTTAGCATAATAAAAGAGGCCTGACATTGGAAGATGGACTAGGAGATGTAGCCCAGGAGGGGTGAACTCCTTCATCATTTGTTGTCTTATGTTTGTTGTTATGGTACTGTTGTCTCTGTTATTTTCTGAAAAACTGAGTTAAAAATCATCTTTTATGTGTTAATGCAACTTACATAATTGCATAAAAACCATAACAATTTCACTTGCAAATTTTATCATAAAACTTCAATTTTACATATACAAATCATGCTGCCACATATTCTTGGAATTATCTAGAATCCCAATTATCATGCACCAAGTCTTATGAAATCGAGAGTTAACATTAGTGAGGTGTCACCGGATCCAAAGCTTGCTTGTTAGGGTTTCCATTTGACAGCAAGAGATCTATGAGGTTGGTTATGGGATACAACCCCCACCAACCTCATAGATCCTGCACTTGTTAGTTCATTCTCTCTCTTCGACTTGCCGGTTGGAGTTATAGATCTTACCACCAAACCATAGGCTGGGTTTGCTTAATACAGGGATGTTTTGGTCTAGAAAAGGTATGATTTATCCTCTACTGGTTTCCATTTTCTATTATGGTGAAATTTCTCTGAGTTGAATCTTTTATTTACGGTACTAACACTTATTTTTGACAGGTTTTTAACTATAGAGTTGGAGGAATTTTAAAAGTTCTATTAATCAATAAAGGTTGTGGAGGTTATGTCCTCGCTTCCCTCGTCAAGGTGCTAAGGATATTTTTTTTTGGTTTATCATTTCTGGTTTTCAAATTTTATCAATCTATGGACCTCTTCTAACTCTTTCTCTATCATAGACTGGTGTCAACTTGCTTTAATTCAATATGTATTCATAGGTAAATACTTGTTTCGATTGTTAGTTTCATATTCTCTTATTTTATTTCTCACTTCCAATGATTGTAATAGTTCTTTCTCAGTTTGATGTAGGGTAGGTTTTTATACTGTCCCTGATAGTTTTCTAGCTTCCGGGTTGGGAGCATTCGGTTCTTCAAATTATCTTTCTAGGGTTGATCGTCATCTGGTGTAATTTGTATTACCTTTGGCCCTATATAGTGAAACTTGAACCCTAGAGGGTTCACTTCTTAAGCTTCTTCCGACGCAAAAAGTTTGAATTAGTTTATGTTGTTGGCATGACTAGGTGGAAATTTTATAGGCATTTTGTAACAATTGTTTCCTTTTTCTATTATTAATCTCCATTCTCCACCGCAAACAAAGTTACAGATAAAACGAGGAATATTACCACAAAATGAGAACTCTTAAAAAAAAACATTAAAAAACCATGAAAAAATTAACTCGAAAACAAAGTGTTAATCTAGAATAATTTATTTTATTTTATTTTATTTTATTTTTTGGGGTAAAATTTTCAACTTTTTTCTAATTTAGGATAATTCTATTAGATCATAAGAAACAAGAAGTTCTAGGTCGCATCCGATTGAAAGAACATATTCAATCCATAGGGAAAGTGCCAAAGAGTTCTGTCAAGTACTGGACTGCCCCTAAAGGGGAAACCAGTCCTTAGAAGTTCAAAAAATATTGCTGCCCATGGTTGGAAACCAAAAAAAAAGATAGCAGAGATGTACAAAAAAACCTAGGATAAACATGATTGACAGGCTAATGCCGCAAAGAGTTAAATAGATAAAACTAAGGGAGACCTGCATGCTTGTCACTGGAGGCTTGAGGCTCTTCGAGGATCCTGCACACGTAGCCCATGTCCATCATGCCTTTGTCCAATGCATGTTCATCTTGCGGAGGGCGTGGCAAGGCAGGGTCTCTCAGGGTCGCCGTATCATCAATAGTCGGAGGAGCTACATATTGTTGAGGGCAGTCGCCAATGTTTAACTCCAAGCTGCTGCCCACATCCAGCTCCGGGCTACCTTCGTTATTGCCATCAAAATCACTTGAACCATTGCTACCACTCGTAGCACTACAAACCGAAAGAAATTTCATCTTGCGAGGGGTGAAGGCGGGCTCAGGGGAGATGGTGGACTTACGAGTTAGTTTTTTTCTGCGAAGGGGAGAGGGAGGTAGAGCTAAAGCAGGGAGTTGCTCAGAAGGCTGAGGATTGTCAAAATTAGTCCAATTAATGAAGAAGTTCAGGTCGCAACAAAGGTAGGGCGAGATGGGAGGGTAGGGAGGGCGAGAAGGCAAGCCACATCCACCACCTCTTCGACATCACTGCCTTTGTCGCCATGGCATGACAGTCCACGGGGGCATGTCTTCAAACCAGAGGGAGGCGAGAACATGTTTTTGGGAGGGGAGAAGACCAGAGGGAGCCTCTGTCCTAGAAGAACCAAGGCACTCCTCCAGAGCCAGAGAATCAGAGATGGAGAGCCGAAGGAAGAAGGAGCAAGCAGAGCTGATTGTGCAATGGACAGACAGGGTGGTGGGTTTAAAGCCCATGATGAGTAACATTAAAAAAAATTCAACATTTTTTAAAAATGGAAGTAAAATCTAATTTTTTTTGTGCAAAAAACAACCTAAAAATGAAATTTATTGAAGTTGGAATAACATCGCCAATTTTTTGTGTGCAAAAAAAACCTTGAAAATGAAAAGTGTGGATGTTGGAATATTGTCGCCAATTTTTTGTGTGCTAAAAAAATCCTGAAAACAAAAAAAGTGTTGATTTTGGAATAACGTCGCCAATTTTTTGGGTGCAAAAGACACCCCGAAAATGAAAAGTGTTGATGTTAGAATATCATCTTTTTCTTTTGTGGTAAATTGTCATGAGATTTTAATAATGACATTAAAGATAAAATATCATGACTCTGGAAAACATTAAAATTCCAACGATAAACATGATATTAATGTTAAAATATGAAAAGTCTTAAAATTCCAATAATTTTTAGGCATGGTATTAAAAATAAAATATCATGTCTCTGAAAAGCCTTAAAATTCCAAGGATGACATTAAAGATAAAATATCATCTCTACGAAAATCCTTAAAATTCCAACAATTTTTAGCCATGGTGTAATATTATTTTAAAAATTTGTTACCATTCAATTTATATTAATTTATTTTTATTTTAAGTTTATCATATTAATAACAATTTATCAATTTTTTTTTCATATAATGTATTGAAATCACTAGATAGGAAACACTCCAGTTATGATGAATGAACAACTTTACAAAATAAATGAATTTATATGTGATTTTGTAGTTTTTGATACCCTCTGTATTAAAACATTTGTTTTTTTTGGAAATTTGTGTCAATATTTTATTTTAAAATAATTTTAAGATTTTGAAATTTGCAAATTGCTTTTTTAAATTATATTTCATTATTGAGAAATATTTATATTTTAATTTTATTTTCATATATAATAATAATAATAATTTAATATTAAAATTTTGTTTATTTTTAATTTAATAAATCGAAACTAATAAACATAATAAAGATTATGCAAAAAAAAATTGCCGTTTCTATCGACTGCTAAGGAAGTACACCATCAACAAAAAATTGTTCTCCTAGACTTATTACTTCTACACATTTTTTTATTTTAACATATATATCCAATCAAATGTATTTAGGTTATGAACGCATTGAAAAAAAAAACTAAAAAAAAAAAAAACATAAAAGATTAAAAAATAATAACAAGTAAATGAAAATATATATTTCAACCTAAATGATGACCAAAAAAATCATATATATTACCAAAAAAAAACATAAAACATGTAAAAGAAAAACACAAAAATAACTTATAAAATATTAAAATTACGAAAAAAAAAATTTATTTAAGGAAATAATTTAAAATTTTGAAAAAATAAATAAATAAATAAATATTGGAGATATTGATGAGATAAATTTAAAAACAAACAAACAAAACACATTAAAATAAAATAAAATAAATAACAAAAAAACACAATTAAAACGATTAAAAGAAAATTAAAAGAAATATTTAAGAAAAAAACACTTAAAAACATTAAAATAAATAAATTGAAAAAACAAACTATAAAAAAAATAAGAAAAAAAAAATTTAAAAATTATTTAAAAAAACATTAAAAAAAATTAAAATAATAATTATGAATATTAAAGATAATAATTAAAAATATTTAAAATAATAATTTAAAACATTGAAAATTGAAAAAAAAAACATGAAAACGTTTTTTTTTATATTAAATAACCAAAAAAACATTAAAAAAAAACAAAATTTGGAAAAAGAAAAATGAAAAACATATTAAAAAAACAACTTGAAAATCTATTTAAAAACATTTAAAAATATGAATTTTAAAAAAATAATAAAAAATAAATAAAAATTATCTAAAAAAATAAAATATTATCATATATTATTTTTATTTATTATTGTGTTTAATTACACTTTCTTTTACTTATTTTTTGGTTATTTTTATTTTGACGGTTGGATGTCTTTGCGATTTTCAAAATATTTCTTTTTATTTTAGGAATTTGGTTTCTGTGATCCATAAATTATGTATCAAATCTTTTGGTGAAAATCACATTCAAGAAATTTGTGCCGACACGTTTCGAACGAGACAAATTTCTCGAATGTGATTTTCACCAAACGATTTGATACATATTTCTTTCTATTTGCATAGATTTTATGTTACAAAATATGTAATAATTATTTTTTAATATTTCTTTAACGTCTACTTTTATTCATTCATTAAAGGTTTTGATAGTTGCAATTTTCTGCATCGTATATATAGATAATTTGATCAACTCAATATTCATTCTCCTGATAATGAACTACATTCAGTAATTCAAAATGCATCAACTCTATAATTTCATATGTGATTTCCCGGAAGATTTATTAATAATATAAAAAAATTCATTTAAAAAACAAAAAATACAAAACAATTATAATTTATTAAAAAAATAATAATTGAAAAGAATTAAAATTTTAAAAATAAATAAAAAATTTAAACTAAAAAACAAATTAAAAATTAAAATTAAAGTATTAAATTACAAAAAAAGGGTTAAAAAAATTTAAAAAAAAATATTAAATTATTATTAATTTTTTTTAAATAATGCTCATCTTGAATCGACCTTCTGCCACCTCGGAGCCATAGAGCCTTGTCGTCGGGCGAGAAGGGATATGGTAGTTCCCTGCTTGGCCAGAGGCTAGGCCTTGTGACCACTAGATGAGCATTATTTTCTTAAATTTAATATATTTTTAAATTTTTTTTAGCTTTATTTTTTTAATTTTTTTTTAAATTTAATATTTCTATTTAATTAATTTTTATTTTTTATTTTTTATTTTTTTATTCTTACTTTCTTTTAATTAATTTTTTTAAACTGAAAATTGAATTTTTTTTTTATTTCAAATTTTCTCACTTGCAAACTCTTTCTTTCAAGTAGTTTCTATGTTGTGTAGGATATATGCATTGCAAAATCTCTTAAATTTTCCAGATGATTGGATTCCCCTAATTTGTGGTGCCTTAGAGGGTGACATTTTCGACTAGGCTACTACCTTGTCTGATAATTTGGCTAAACATATTCCTGCATTCTGTAAATCCTGCATTATTTCTGAAAAAAAAAAATTCCCCCTTTTTATATGTCTTTCTATAAAATGGATTGCCTATGTTTTTCGTTGGATTTCCCCACCATGGGGATGGAAATGGATTGTTTTTCCCATTCATTTCTATTATAATGCAATGTGTGAAATGAACTATTTTGCACAATTTTACCAAATATTCCATATGGTAATTATTCCTATTTATGAGTTGGTGTATGAAAATAAACCATCAAGAATGTCTTATGAGGCTATAGATAATTTGAGGAATATCGGAACTTGGTTTGGAGACTAAATATTTACCTATATTCGAGTTTTGGAGAGTTATGTTGCACCACACATTCTACCCCTTTATATTCTGGATAAGTTGCTTTGTAAGGAAGTGACCTATCAATTGGTTGACCATGGTCTAGTTAGAGATTTGAAAGAAAGAAATAAAATGTTTTTTTCTTAGTTTCCATTACCATTTGGCATTTTTACTTTAGCTAATGACCAATATGCAGAGAAAAAAATATCACCCATATAAGAGCTCAAATTGGCTACTATGCCTTTCTGGACATATAACCCTAATAAATAAGCAAATCAAGTAGCTTCCCTTGATAGTATAAGAAGACATTCTCATGAGGGGAAAAAATTGATGATACCTTTGCTAAGGCCTCTTCATTAAAGTCAATATTGCAAAAGGTGATGGATACATGACCACACGAAGAACATGATCAATTCTTTGCTTTCAGAATTTTCAGATTAGAAACATTTCCTATGGATGCACTAGCGCTTCCTACATAGGAGCCTATCCATCATAGTAATCCAATTATATCTACCCAATAGGCGAAATCAACATCCACATAGCAAGAAGTTTCATTTCAACATAAAAAAATGGGAACATCAAGTTCCACAAGTCCTAAAGCTATAATTTCTACAATACATGAGATAGAGAAATTATGGGATGAGTTTGATCAGACTCTAAAGGGTAAGTAGGACACAAGAAAACAAGAAGATATAGACTTAACAATAGAACAATTTCTCAAATAATACAACTAATATTGATCATGCTACTATCTAGAACACTGTTAAGGATAAAGAGAAAGCTGAAAGAACATCTATAGATATGGAACTTATTCAAGTCCATCCCTCTTCCAAGGTATTCCTTAACATTGAAGAAATACCTCCTATGGATATTGTATATAGTGCAGAGCATAAAGAAGTTATCAGAAGAGGAAGGAAGGCAAGGAAAATTGATGATTCTCAAGCTCTAGTTTTAGGAAAAATGTCTCAAGTCAAACCTATTGAAGTTCTTTGGAAGGGATACTCTATTAATTCTGCTAATGAATTAGGAAAATTGAGTCAGTTTACAAGTGCCTATGTTTCTGCCACAATTGAGAAAGTATTTGAGGTATAGGGTAAAGTCAAGGAAAAGGATGAGAAGATTGTTGATATGCATCACGATTTTGAAAAAGAAAAATAACAACTCAAAGTTTAGTGGTAGACAAAATTAAGTTCAAAAGATAATACCATAACAAAGCTACAAAATCAATTAGATTCATTTAAAATTCAACATATAGAAGAGATTAATGAAAAGTAAAGTCATCTTAAGAAATCCCAGAGCCAAGTAAAAAAACTACAAGTTACCTTTCAATTAGATAAGTTCAAGCCTGAAGCTCGTGAGCTTAACAATTAGCTCACAAAAAAACAAAACTTATTCTTTGAAGAGCTCAATTTAATGGAAATCCAATGAAATTTTGGTGATATCTTAACTGATGAGTTAGTGGATATAGGTACTTCTTATGATAATGTAAAGAAGGAGCTCAAATCATTTTTAAAAAGGTAGAGAAGTGAGGAAGGTATAAATTTATATGGGCCAAAAATTGATGAAATAAAAACCAAGATTGTTCTTAAAAGATGGAAAGCGAGTTCATGCAATTAAGAAGTCTCTCAATTATTCCTAGGATATTTCCAATCCGATAGTAGAAGTGGTGAATGACTCCCAGCTTGAGGCCCGTCTAATTACAGAATTGCCTGAGGATTCCTTACCAGATATGTAAAGATTACGAGAATAGTGGAATCAAAAGGAGAATGATCTTATCAAGGAGATAGAGCAATTGAAAAAAGTAAATATGGATGAAAATTGGTGATATTTGGTAAAGTCCCACAGTCATTGATATTAAAAGCACTAACAAACAACATCAATCAAATTCTTTCACAATTCAAAGCAGTTATCTTTAGTTTCCAAACGATCATGAAACCCCAAAATCCTCCAAAAGTTGCACTGCTACTCAAAGTCCATAGGCATTGATAAAGCACCATTGGTTCAAGTTCACCGACCCCAATTTAGTTATAACATATTTCCTTTTTTGGCATATTTTGTTAACTGTAGTTAAGTGTTTCCAGAGATCTCTGTTTTATCTTTTGTTTTTGTAAAAAACTCTTATAAATACCCCTAAAACCCCTTTCATGCTTTTAGAAGTGGTTCTAGATTTTTGAATGAAATTGAAGCTTTTGTCACACTATTGTGTTTAGTTTTATCTTTTGAATATATATCTGAATCTCTACAGTTCTGGAGATGAATAGATTGATATCAAACTCGATACTTTTATCTTGTTTGTGTGCATTATTTCTCTAAAAGAATTGTTATAAATATTTTAGTATTGTTCTGGTATAGTTTCATATTGATTCTATGTGTTAGGATTAATTATTTTAATTGCAAAGAACAATATTTTTGAGTTTTCATATGTTGAAAGATTAACATTGTTTGATTAATTATTTAATCGAAACTATAATTTAAATTTTTATTCTAATATTTGTTTGTAGTGATATGTATTATTATAAATCAATATTATCATTTTAGCACATGTGATTTGTATAGGCAGGTATTGTAAATAGTTTATATATTAATTTTACAATATTAGGTTTTCACATATCATGTTTATAATCGTTTTATCACTCATTTCATTTCACTTCACCTACATTTATTTTGAAAGAGTAACTCAAAATCTATTTGAATTGGGTAGATTCCCCGAATGTTGACGATGTCAATTTTGGCCATCAACACCATAAAAAAATAAAATCCTTGAAAATAACTTATACTCTGATAAATAACAAATTAACTAATTATTAATTTTAATTTTTCGAGTTTTTATGGTTTTAATATATATATATTTTGACTATCTTATAATATTTTAATTTCTTAAAGTTCAATTTCATTAATTTCTAGTTGAAGTTTTAACCTCACCGTTACATATCTCAGTTATATATTGATGGATCTAGTTCTAGTGATGATGAATTACACTAAGTAGTTAGAAACTAGTCGTTTCTCAATTAATTATGTAATTTTCTGGAATATTTTTTATTAACTAAGAAAATTATTATTATTAATGATTAAAAAACTAATATAAAAGTTACACTTACACACACACATATCTATAAAATAAGTAACAATATTCTTAACCCAATACAAGGTGCCTCAATAACCATAACTCATTTCATATAATATTTGTTCATATGATTCTTTCTTAATTAACTGAATTTTCTTGTTCAGATGACATTAATCCATTAATTAATGATTTTGATTAAAAGGGAAAAAAATAAAAAAACTAATAAATTTTAGTTATAACACTATTAAAAATATTTTATAATATTATATGAAAAATAAAATGTTAATTTTAATTTGAGAGAAACACTTTGATTAGCATAACAATTGTCTATGCGAAAAGGAATGAGCCAAACACAATTATGAATGCCTCTTATTTAAGTAAGTAAGTATGTTTAATTTTAAATAAAACCAACTTCTTAAAAGTTTAATCAAAATGATCCCGATTTTAAGAATCCGACATTCCATATCCTAAAATTCATAAAATAAAAAATTTAGCGTTGTTCGTTAGGGTTAGGAAAAGGCTACATATTCATCTGCCCGATTAATTTTATGTCAATATTATCGAATCTGTGCTTTTATGCAGGCTTCGAAAGCCGTGTGAAATTATTAGATATACATATGAGCTATCACTTTGATGTATACGTTATCGGATGTGGCTTCTATGCTGGCCTTAGCTGTATAAGTATAGTACTTTGTGTTTTAACGTTGTATGCAATTTCAAATTTTATTTTATTTTATTTTATTTTCTAGAATTATAAAATTATATATTTTGATAAAATAATGAAGTGTTTTTTTATAAGGTAAATAATAAGGATATATCATCATTATGATGGACATCTATTTGTTATTGGGAGTGAAATATGCAAGGAAATAAATAATATCATTATTTTTAATTTCAAACTTTAAATAATAACATTACTTTTATTTTGAAACATTAAATAATAATATTATTTTTATTTTGAAATTTTATATAAAATTTAAATAGGAAAAAATCAATATTTATAAATTTATTCTTCGATGGGGTGGGAATGTCAGCATGTTGAGTGGGTGGCATGGGCATCCCCTACATGAAAAAGCATGTGACCTTTCATTCACCACGTTAGGAATATGGGTAGCCCCCTCTCAAGATTATTTTCATGTTTGAACTCACATTGCTGATATTTTTCTAGTGGGATTCTTCCCCTCCCCCATCGCATGTGGGATTTCTAGGGAAACATTGCATTAGGAAGCTAGTGAATGAAGTTCTTGTTGTTTTTATGGAGACTTGTTGTCAAAACCTTTCAAAATGGTGCCTCTTTGTCCCTCACCTTAGAGGTTTGGCATTCTAGTTCCAAGGTTAGCATGTGATGGTGTATGGAATCTTGTTGGTTGGGGAATTACAACTTGAGCAGGATAGCTTCTTATCAACCGTAGGTCTGAATATCGATGGTGTTGCATGTTGGTTGTTTCATTTCCCCACAAACCTAAACTATAATTTGATATCATTTGTCACTCCACCTTCAAGTCAAAAACTCTCATAGCACTTGACAACCCAGGTTGCAAATTTTGGGGTAAAAGTTAAGCTTACTGGTTCAATTTTTTCATTCATGTAGTAATTTTATTGGTACAAGTCTTATTTGTTTGGTGGCTCTCTTTGGGGCCTAAATACAGGTCCTATGGAGCTAAAGAAAACATATGAAACTACATTGGATCGAAAGACTCCTATCAATTATCTATTTTCTGGTCTTCTTTCTCCATTTTGACCCTCTTTGCTAATGCTTCATTTGAAGTTCCTGGACTAATATTTTGCAAATCCTACCTTATCTTTGGTTCTCTCATTATGATCTTCAATTCTCTATCCCCTACACCTACTTCAAATTTCTCCAAGACAATATGCCTTAGCAATGCATGCATAGAGGCCAATGCATGGGATGTCTTGGACCTTAAGGAAGAACTCGTACTTAGGCTGAGGTAGTAGAAGCTACATCCATATATAATTTAGCTACCCCCTTTGAAATTCTGGTTGAAATTCGTAGCCTTGAATCCTTATCTGCTACTAACCATTAAGCATTTTTTTATTTTGATATCACTTTGGAAGTTTTCCAATGGGTCTTTTTTTATCATGGTCACACTATATGAATAAAGAAACAATACCTCAATTCAATTACCCCCCATTGGTAGCTCAAGACGCTACTGGGAAGAGTTCTTAAAGAAAAACGGGAGGAATAATATGACATTTTTTCTACCCTAAGAGATATTAAGCATTCCCAAAGATATTAGAATTCATGCTTATAGAAATTCGATGCCAGACTCAACCCTATTGGAGAGCCACCTTTAGTGTGATGAAAAACCACAAGCTCCTCCAAGTTCCCATGCCAAATATCTAACCCCTATCACATATTCGTATTCTTGATATATATTATGTATTTATATAGCCTTTATGTGTGGATATATATGTATTATATAGGTCTATTTATCGTTAATAGTTGATTTATTTTTCTTAGACATTATCACCCATAGGTGGTCAACCTATATGGTTTTCCTTGTGGAAGAAAGAGACTACTTGCAAGTGTCCTAGTTGAACTATGAAAATAAGGTTGTTGTATGAGTTTTTTTATTTCGTAAGGAAATAAAAAATTAATCCACAACAAAAAATCTATAAATTTATTAATATCTGACTAAATCGATACTAAATCATTCATTTCGTATTACAATGAAATATCTTAATTTTTTTTGAAGATTTAATTACATTGAAATTCACGAGCAAAAAATTATGGATACTAAAATCATGGACCATAAACCACCACCTTTAACCTTACAAAATATTTAATTTAAAATTCATGGTTAACTTAACATTACTACTAATTTACGAAGGGTGAACATACTTAATTAGGTTTTATAGTTTTCTATCCACCTCCATGTAATTAAAAACAAATTTCAAATCTATTATTAGTATTACTTCCTTAGGAAGTCCATCAGGAAATATAGTCACCATGTCCATTGATTCTTTTTCCAAAGAGATAAAGCCCCATCTCATGTAGCAAACTAGTATTTGAATACCCTACAATCATAACAACCCCAGATGCATCATATCATTGAGACATTCAATTAAATACTTTGTGTGCATCCTCCGAGTTTGGCATATTGGAATACATATTCACGAGGGTATTCTCTATAGACACATGAGATTTTGTTCGACTCCTTCATATGCAAGACTTGGGAACTAAATTTCCTATTAATATCGTTGATCCCTCACTTCCAAAGCCAATTACAATGGAATATCTCAATACTTTTTAAAAACATAATTATATAAAAATCAATAGTTACAATTTTGTAACAATGTAATTAGTATTTTTTCTTAAATATCTTGTTCTATGTAACATTATACTTTGGGTGTAACTTTTTTACTAGAATAAAAGGAAAAAAAATTAAATACAATGTTATATATATTTAAAAAAAATGTTTTGTTCGATGTTTACATTGAATTATTTTATCTATAGTAGATATTAAAATCCAAGATTTTGTTTTATATGAATATGTTTTTTTGTTTGTAAAGTTAGTTGTGATCCTTTAGGCTTGACCTATTGCTTGAGGATCCGCGACCCAGAGGCACATAATATTTCAAAGTCACTCGAGAATTGTAGTCGACCTAGTCCACCACAACCCTAAGCTGATTGGATGTTTTTAGTGTGTCTCCTCCCCTCGGAAAGGGCACAACCACCCCCTCTAAGGATTGATCCTAGGTCACCTTGCTATTGAGGCCCATCCTCAACCGGTTGTGCTAATTGGACTTGAATTTTTTATATGCATACCATGTGTCAAGAGGACCAAATATTTCAAGGTGAAAATAATTTCTTAAGTTTTGCACTCTGAAAGAGAATTTCATTTTAAAATATTTGGTCCTTCTTGGCACTTAGTAGATTCAAATTTAAAATAGATTTATATTGATTTAAAATATATTATACGATTCATTTGAAAATGAAATAGAATATTAATCATAATAGACATCCTTTTCAAGATCAGATATATATATTTCAAAAGGAAAAGGTCTTATATTGATCCAGATCTATGAATGTTGGACGGATAAATTGTTCTGGCTGACAAGACAGATCTCCCTAGTGACCTACAGATAGCTAGTAACAATCAGACAAACAAAAACTATTTTCTCTAGATAATATTCAATTCAGAATTAGCTACAACAGAGGTTTTGAAGACCTACCTGTAGTCTAGCACTATTCGTAATGATCTTCTTTCGAGTTGCTTGAAAGGGTCGTCTTCAAAGATCTGCAATCATAAACATGGAAAAAATCAATAGCAATTGCACAGTATAAACTAATTTACGAATCATATATCTATCAAGATGATCAAGGAATTCAATAAACAAGCTAATTAATCAAATAACTCATTGATAAAACATGATAAAAAAGCTACTTAATTAAAGAACTCATTGAGAAAACATGATCCATTCGTATTATCTTTGATGAAGAAAGAGCCTTACAACCGTGTCCGCCTTGATGTTGTACAGGTCTTTCTGGGGTCTGGAACACGCGTTTCCTCTACTATGACAAGCCTTTCACTCTCTCAGCTAAAATACACATGGGTGTGTAATCATTCCTACATAATGATCAATTAAGAGAGTCTGAGTTCCTACAACATTTCTCCTCAAAAATTCTCAAAGTCTAACTCCCTTTGAGGCCGCACTATGGCTTCAATTTATAGGAAAAGAGAAGAGGTTGCAGCTCCACATAAGAGGAGATATAATCCTTTTTGAAGGGATTGAGCTCCATAAACCAAGGGGTAGGCTCCCATAATGGAGGAATGAATGTACATGATAGGAGCGAACCTTCGACTGGATAATTTCTTCCAGAAGCTTCCTAATTTGACTGCTGGGCTTCTAAATGTTACTTTTCTTCTTCATTTTACCTTTAACAAGGGTCCGCATCATTAATGAAGAAAAAGTGTGTTTAGCTCCGCATGATTTAGAACAAATAGGTGTGGAACTATAGGAAATGTTAAGAGAAAGTGCAGTACAAGTGTTTTTAAGACTTGTATGAGATTTTCTCTCAATTTCAAGGATTGATTTTAGGAACTTTGGTGTTGTAGACTTCTAAGAGAGTAATATATTAGTAATCATGAACCCATATAGACACTAAAACGTCATGGTGACAAATTTCAGTGTAACAAATTTCCCCATAAAGTGCGAAGTCTGAGAGAATTCGAAGAGTGATGTGCTTTATCATTTCAAGGATTAGCCTGTGGACACCCTAGTCGGAATCCTGTAAAAACATTCAATGCAAAACACACACACACACACACACACACATATATATATATCATCACTGATGTAGGAATTCCCATACTCAGATAAAAAACCAACTAAACTTGTTCTGATACAGAAATGATTTTAATATTACATAAATAGTGTAGACACAGCATGGACCTAACCATCTATAATAAATAGTCTACTGCATAATGTATAATAAAAATCCTTGCAGCCTGGATGGTGGAAACTAAATCCAGGGTCTTGATTTCTGCTTCCCGAACTAGTACGATTTTATCCATGCGATTAAATGTGTCGAAGTTGAACATGGTAGAACCCACTTGATTACTAGTCAATGATGTGAACTGTTAACAAGTGTGAGAGAAACCACCAATAATGAAAATGGCTCTCAAAGTGGTCAGTACATTCCATGAAATGTGAATAAGTGATCTGAAGTCGAACATTTCACAGAATCGTTCGATCGAAGGTCAATGATGCAACCTGTCGTCAAAGGCGAGAAACCTGCCATTAAGGCATGCAGATTCCAAGGTATAGACAGATTCTAGATAAAATTCCTGGATGATGTGTTGTCGTCGATATAAAGTGATCCGTCATAAGCAAGCTCACGACACGAAACCATAGATCAAGTTTTGAAGATTTTTTTTGCAAATACGGACTCAGGTATGGTCAATGCAAATGGATACAAATTTTTGCAGATGAATGGTTTGTTTGACTGTCCTCTTGAACACATAATGACACTACAGATGGTTTGGTAACAATTTTCCCTAAGTTAATACCTAGAAACAGGCTGAATACCTTCAATGTGGTTTGATTAACTGATAGGCAAAGGATTTTCCCAACCCAGATAGAAGTGTGACAAAAAGTGTCATGTTAAAGAGTGGTGTACTGCTTTTAAATCAAAGTGTAAAAAATGGATTCATTTTCTCTCTTTTTCCCCCACCATTTATGGCAAGTACCTCTTTATTTTTTACAAGCTTGAGGAGGATAACATTTCCTTGTTATATGAGCTCATCCTTCGGATGAGTCCAACTTAGTTTAAAATCGAACCCTAAGAAGGAGTGGTCCGTTCCTGTTTGTAATCGAAAAGTCCTTTACTGTTAAATTTTAATGAGTCCAATATAGGAGAAACTTGGTGTTTTTCATTTTTAGGGAGTCAGAAGAAAAAACTTAAGAAAACTCCATGGGTGTAATTTTTCGTAATTTTAGTTTCTCAGGCTCGAAAAAGGATAAAATAATGTGGGAGAAAACTCTATTGACCATGATTAGTCAACATATACCTTTTTCATAAATATTCCATTGGGGTAAACTTATACTAAAGGGATGACTGTTCATTTCCTTTAACGAGTTCGAATAGTCAAGTACTCAACAATCTTTTCATATTTAGAGAGTTTGAAAAGGGCTAAAATGAGGACTCCATGGTTTTGCTTCTTTGTAAATTTTTAAGAGCCCGAAAAGTGATAAAATTATTCTCTTCATAAAAAATGACCATTTCACCCAAAAAATCCAGTATTCTACACAAAAACTCAAAAAATTAAACTTACCTGCTTTTAATAAAATAAAAATATTTTGAAAAACCATCTCTTTAAAGTGAAAAAAAAAAAAATCATTTATTCGAAAAAAATTCTAAAAAGGATTTTTCCAAAATCACTTTTACCATTTGAGTTTAGAGTGAAAATTTGAGAGCTTTTGGAAAAAATGCTCCAGAGAAGATTCCGGACAAACCGACTGTTCAAATCAAAAACCTTCTACTCCATGTAATCCACATTCTCTTTTCCTTGATTTTCATCTGTTCATTTCCTTAATTTAGGGTTTAAAATTTATTTTTGGGGAAGAAATAGGTTCAAAATTTCACTCACGGGGGTCCACAGGTAAGACACACGGTACCTGCGGACCCCGACATTTTCTTACAAAGAAAAATGTCGTGGTCCCGTACTTTTAGTACAGAGCCCATGCATAGCTATGCACTGTTTCCGAACAAAGAGTGCGGAGGCACCGTGAAGAATATAAAAACACATTCTGTTTCCAAATTACCCAAAATTTTCTTTTTAAAATGATTCTAATATTTCATTTTTTTCATTGTAGGATATTTACAATGCTTATTTGGTGGGAACTTGAACACGAGGAGGTGGATGAAGCCGCAATGATTCATCCACATACATTACAAGTTTTGAGAGCATGCAATTTACTTAACTTCTGGGCTATTTAGGGCATGAGAGCCCAGGTATACCTACTCACTTGGTTGGTAAACAAGTGGGATGTAGAGGACCAATGTTTTGTGATTGGAGGCACCTAGCTCGAACTCGAGCTGGAGGACATATACTTTCTGACTGGTTTGTATAAAAGAGGCGAACCACTTTCTCTATTTAGGGCTAGGCCAGGTGGCTAGTCTGTCACTCGCCTGCAACTAGAGTTCTACAATGATGAGGCCATTTCTAAAGACAAACGGATTGATATCAAAACCATCATCCGTCCTGAGTTGAAATTAGTTGCATTTACCGTAACCAAGTTATGCGGAAGTGCAGCTTTACACGTTGCTACTAGATCTCAAATGCGGATTGTAGTGGACTATTTCTGAGGCACCATATTCAATCGGTGCGAGGCAGTGTTGGCTAATATCAAAGGCCAAATAACTAGGGCAAAGAACGAGAAGTTCAATAACTTTGGATATGGATCGATTGTGGTTACTTTTGCTCTAGAGAGGATTTCTCTACTGGCCCCACAACATATTCCAATTGATCATGGTAGAGTCCGAGAGCCTCGGATGGTCCGATGGGTTGCATTGATGGCCCGTCACAGCGAGGGTACAGAGATTGTTCGATTTTCCCCGGCCTACTTCCATTGGTTAGAGAACAAATCTTCGTGATAGAAGACTTCCCTTATGCCGGGATGGATTACTGCGGTGATCAAGATATGTCACTTCCTCCAAGAGCTTAGTGGGATAACTCAAGTAAGAACCATTTTTGACATGTTCTAAATTCTAATTTTTATTTTGTTTTTTAAATCGTCCATAACTGATAACAAAAATTTGAAATGTAGATGTGGGTCCACGTCGACTAGTCACTCTCTGCCCCTTCGAGAGGAGACAAAGGGATGCAACTGCAACAATACCACCACCACATGATCAGACAGCAGAGATCCTTACTAATTTGGAACACCATATGGAGCGACTGATTATGGACATTTCAGAGACTACCATAGATGACATTCCACTTCGCTTGCAGAGATATGTCATTGGGGTTCCTAGACCATTCAGGAGATTCCTGAGCAGGGTGGCATGGGCTGTAGTATGTTATCATGATCATTACCACAGATAGTGGATGATCGACTGTATAGACTCATATCATTTTTTGTATCACTTTTTTCTCGATCATAAGGCATTTTTAACCTATGATCGAGGACAATGTACTATTTTTTGAAACACTACTCTATGATATGATATACTACTATTTCCAGTTACCTGTCCAACATGTTATCGAATGAAATTTTGATTTACTGATTTCATTATTGCAAATTTTTGTTTATAACACTAGAAGCTATTGCATCTGCGAATGTGTTTAAATTTCTTGGAATGTGTTGATACTCAATATAATCAAATTCTCATTCCAGGAGACGAATTTTCAAAAATAATCTTAACAACACTGGGTTTTTAATTGCATACACTCGATTTAATTGTAATACAATGAGTTCAGAATATAACCTAATGATCAAACTTCGAATTCCAAATGAAATGGATTCAGATAATAAATCAATAACTATGCTATATTCTGCAATATTATTTGTCGTTTGACCGAGGCTTACCCCATGCATAGATACTAACTCGTCAGTGGGTGAATAAATAACCCAAGCTGTGGAAGAAATGTTCCATGTACTACGACAAGCACCATCAGCAAAACAATGTATGTTTGAAAAGATGTCGACATCTGCAATATCAAGAGTAATCCAGATAAGCATGAATAGTAGCACACTTCAGCTAGGCACACGTTTCTAATCTATAGCACACCAGCTAAAAACTAACTAATATACAGGAAAGATCTCCACACAAGAATCAAGCGTAATATCTCTTCAGATAAAGCCCATTTTTGGGTTTTCTTAAAGAGACCCCGTCAAAATAAATCAATTCATAGGCCTCTTTTGCAAGATGTTGCTTGAAAATATAAGGACCATGCCACGTGGGTTCGAATTTCCCAGCCCCTATCTTATCATTAGCTTGATCATATACCAAAACTAGGTCTCCTTCTGAAAAAATATGAGGTGTAACACTTCTATCATAATGAGCTTTCTTTCATTTCGCATGAGCCTCGGTAGCTAATGTAGCGGTGCGCTGATTCTCATATAATTGAGCTAAGCACAAAAAGCGTTTTTCCTCTTCAGAGGTAGCTGGTAGTAACTCTATGGCTAACTGGAGTGATGGTATCTCGCATTCAATCGGTAATACCGCTTCTGAACCGTAAACCAGTTGAAAAGGGGTAAAACCTGTTGATGTTTTTGCTGAGGTCCGATATGCCCAAAGTGCTGAAAAAGCATGGTATGCCAATTCAATTTATGAATTCCAATGATTCTTTTAATCATGGTGACTAAAAATTTATTGATAGTTTCAACTAGACCATTGGCCTGCGGGTAATATGGTGTAGAACTGTCATGGCACAGACCAAGTTGATCAGTTATTTCATTCATCATGATGTTTCAAAAATGGTTCCCATGATCAGTAATTATCACTTGGGGTACACCGAAACGAGCAATCACATGATTGAACATGAAAGTAGCTGCAGTTTTTCCATCTGTCGTAAATGTAGGCATCGCCTTCGCCCACTTGGTAAAATAATCTACTGCGAAAATAGTATACCCATGCCCCCCGACTGAGTGAGGGTTACATGTAATGAAGTCAATGCCCCATTTTGCAAAAGGACCAACATCAATTATAGGGTGAATAGGATCAGGTGGTGCATGCATATTTCGATCGAAGATTTGACAATTATGGCATTTTCGGATCACGTAAATACAATATTTAAATAAGGAAGACCAAAAATAACCAGCGTGCAATATCTTTTGGGCTGTGGCATACCCAAAAATATGACTGCCACATGCTCTAGAGTGACAATCATTTAAAACCTTTTCGGCTTCTTTATGGGTGAGACAACGTCAAAAACAGAGTCTGCACCACAACGATATAGTGTGTCACTAACAATATGATATTGTTGAGACTGGAAGCTGATTTTACGTCGTTGTGACCGTGAAAGTTCGGGCCGAAAATATTGGGTCTGAAGATAAATGATGATATCTCCATACCAAGGATCAATGGTAGTAATAAGAAAAAAGGATTCATCCACGATTGGTTGTTCTGCCACAGTTTCCGTATCAGTGCGTGGGAAATCACACATAAGTTCAACAAATATCAATGACTTCTTCAATTTGGATTTTTCAAATTCCAAGTTGAACTCATATAGGATAAAAATCCATTTGGAGTATTTGACCCCTAGCAATTTTTTGGTCAAAATATACATCTTAGGGTTATAATCAGAAATCACTGTTGTTTTGCATTAAAGTATGTAATGACGAAAATGTTGGACAACTTGAATGGCTGCCAAGGCCAATTTATCCACATGTGAATATTTGATTTCAGTCGGATGCAAATTACGACTAAGATAGTAAATCAAAAGTTCACCATGGAATTCATCTTCCTGAACTAGAACCATTCCTATCGTGGAATCGGAAGCGGCGAGGTACAAAAATTAATCCTGGTTGTAATTGGGAGGATGCAGTAACGGTGCATGGGTCAACGCATATTTAAAAGCATCAAAATATCGATCAATGATCTCATACCAAAAGAAATGAATATTTTGTTTCAAAAACCTGGTAAAACCTTTTGTTAACTCGGCATAGTTAGGAATTAATCGACGTAAAAAGTTTTCTTTCCCTTGCAAACTTTGGAGTTGGTGAAGAGTAGACGGAGGAGGTAAATTGATGATAGTCTCAAACTTCGATGGATTGACATGAATGCCTTCCTTTGAGATAATAAATCCCAACAATAATCCAGATTGTACACAAAAAAAACATTTGTGAGGATTCAGACGAATCTTATAATGCCTACATCGTATAAAAATGGCTCGTAACTGAGTGATATGATCTGCTCTGCATGAGGAATGAGCAGGAAAATCATCTAGGTAGGGTTGCACAATGTGTTTAATGTTATGAAATGCATAAGACATTTCCCTTTGAAAAGTGGCGCCAACATTCTTAAGTCCAAAAGGTAATTTGCGATAAGAAAAATTCCCCTATGGAAAAATGAAAGTTGTTTTAGGTTGATCTACAGGGAGTATGTTGATTTGATTGTAGCTGGAAAATCCATCCATGAATGAAAACATTTCACTTCCAGCTCAATCGTCAATAATTTGATCGATATAAGGGGTTGGATAATTGTCTTTTGGAAAAGCTCGATTTATATCCCTATAATCGATACATACTCCTATTGTTCCTTGTTTTTTATTGACAGGAACGATATTAGATACCCAATCCGTTAACTGAATTGGATAAATAAAACCTACACGAAGTATTTTTTCAACTTCTGCTTTAATAGCGACAGCTTTTCGTGGATGTATCTGATGTAATCTCTGTCTGATGGGTTTAGCATTCGAGTATGTCTTAATTTCATGAACAAAAATTGACAAATCGATTCCTAGCATTTCTTCATATGACCAAGCGAAAATGTCGCGAAATTCCTGAAATAGGGCTTTATATGCTTGGATTTCATCAGTCATACAAGAAGCACCTATATGAATGTTTTCAACAATTCCCGGTTTTACTAAAATGTTAATGGGAATCGTTATAGAAATATTTTCTAAATTCAAATTAGAATCTGAAGAGGAGAGAGGATTCTAAGGTTCTTGGACCTAATCAGTAGTAAAAATGGAGGAAAAATCATTCTCAAAATGATCGATATCAGGTAAAAACGAAGACCTATGATGTAGATCTTCCCATGGTAGTTCATCAACAAACAATAATTCACGAATTTGTTCATCAGTATTGAATAATTGTTGACCAAGATCCAGAATTGATGTCGAAGCTGAGCTCGATAGTGAAAGTGACTCCTCAGTGATCACATTCACTGGATCGGATTCAGTTGAATGAGTATTAGAAAATGACTGTACTACCTGATATGCTAACTCAAAAGGACTCAAAGGCATCGCACCATCAAAAGAATCCAATTCTGATTCTAAAGGTACTATCCAAGGATCATCAAAGGAAATAGTACTTGATGTAATCATATTGATATTAGCAATAGGAGGCTGTACGTTGTGAGCATGCAGGGAAAAAATTTCCCAGTAAAGCAGAATATTTAATTAACCCTACCCCAACATCCTTATAAGGGATAGCCGATTTTCAGATATGCTGGATACTATCAGTAGAGGCTGGGTTGGATGAATAATATGAGAGATGATCTATTTTACCGATATTTCCTTTAGGTGGAAACATGAGAAATACTGATGATACAACAGCAGTCATGGCATAAGACCAACTGTGACCCAAGAGAAGGTTGTAATCCAGAGGGGAATCAACCACTTCCACATCTACATTTATTGTTTTGCCTTCGACCTCTATAGGTAGATCCTGTAAAATACAAAACGGATGGAAACCTCTTCCATCAAAAGCTTTGAGGATAGTTGGCGATTGGTTAATTGTCAGAGAACCAAGTGAATTCCAACATTTTAATGACATAATACACGTATAGTCCCCTTCATCAACAAAAGTACGAAAGCAATGTTTGTTTTTGACTATTACCGTAATTTGAAAATCCATTTGATGGGGTAGGCAGGGTGTAAAATTCTTTAAATCGAAGATCATTAGGTTCGAATCCTGGAGGCCTATGGCTCCTATGGCTGACAATAGTAATTTTCTTTGGGCTGGACATGATTGCAGCACTTCCAAAGTTGACATTGCTGAAGGGGAAATTGCCAAGTCTTCAACAATATTGTAATTCTGAGCAGCTCTCACATGTGGATTGAAAGTTGATTTACGAAGTACACCTTTAGTAAGTGGTTTGATTACTAAGTCAGGATTTTGTTTCTCGATCTAGAGTGGATCAGAAACTAAGGGAGATGTAGTTGATGTTGAATTAGAACTTTCTGCTTCTTTTCCACTAATGGGATTTTTACTATTGTAATCTTGCGTTCGCGTTGCAACCATTAAGATATCTTCTAGCGTATTTGAGGAAGATCTAATCATGTTACTATCTTGAGCAGGAAAGGGATCCTTCAAGAAAATAGGTATAGGAGAACCCTTAATGAATTTCGATACCTCGGCTCTATGTGAGCACTCTTTTATAAAATGATCCTCATCACAGATCAGACAAGGATAACTAGGTTTTTGTTTATCGTCAGTTGGTTTGGTTTTATTGTTTTTATCTTTTGAAGATTTTTTGTTTTTATTCTTACCTTTCTTCTTACCACTAGTTTTAGGTTTGGCTGTAGATGATTCTACAACATGAATATCGGCAGAAGTTTCTACGGAAGAATCTCCTTTCGATGAATCAGGTAAATTTATAATAGGAGAAGTCATCTTGGAAGATTTCTTCTTACTCTTACCAGTGCTAACAAAACCAATTACACCATCAACGACATGAGAGCCCGAAGGAGTTGTATTTAATTGACTAGGTCTTGGTAAATCAAGGATTTTTTCATACAGAGTACCTACCTGTGTATATACAAGGTCAAGGTACTAAGCCTGAGCAATGACTTGTTCCTCTGTAACAACGCCTCCTTTGGCCACATCTTCAGTAATCTTGGGCAATAATGATTTAATAAACCATTCACCCAAAATTTTATCTTGAATAAAGACTTTCACTAAACGCCTCCTACGTCACCATTCATGAATGTGATCAGATATGTATGTAGACGTAGATTGTTTTAATGAGGTCAACAATTCCATACCATTGTCGTATCTGACAGGTAACTGAAAATGGGTTAAGAAAGTAGTAGCTAGTGCATTAAAATGATTAAATGAGCCTTGTGGTAACTCAATGCACCATTTGGCAGCTAGAACAGTGGGAGTTCCCTGAAAAAGATGCAATCAAATCGAATCATCGATTAGTGAATTGGATGCACACTAGAGGTGATAAGTCATAACGTGATTAGATGTATCTTCTCCTGACTTACCTTCAAACTTTGGAATATCACTAGGCAACTTATCAGGAATCGACGGCCAATATGGAAGATAAAATATGGGATCATTCATAAGGCAGTATAAATCAGGTAAATCTAAAGTTGCTATAAATGGTAACCGATGGCTAGGGTCTTGATAACCTTGTGTGATCAAACTAGTTCCAGGAGGAGGATATCCAGGATATCCTGGAATTGGATTTTCATTAGGAACCGTGAAACCTCCCAAATAACCAGCATTAACCAAACCATACTAGGGTTGTTGAGGTACTTGATAAGCATACCCAGGATATGGTTGATACTGATATTGTGGATTTTGTGTAGTATGTCCATATTGATACTGCCCCTGGTACGTTTGATAAGTAAATTGTGGTTGACCAGTGAGAATCGTACTTGTACCAGATTGTCCTATAGGCATCTAGACCATAGTATGAATTGTAGGTCCTAACTGTGGCACAAATACTTGAGGAATTTGCACTGATACAGGGGTAGTAGAAATGGGATCTGTAGATTCTCCAGAAATAGGTGTGGTAGGTTGAACAAAAGTTTCAGCAGCAGCAAAAGTTTGAGGTAGAGTTTTAGGTGTATTAGGCCTAGGCTGTTGAACGGAACGAGGTGTAGAGACTTGAATTCTAGGCTGGATAGGTTGCTGGGTTGGACCAGAACCTATGGACTGTCCAGGTTGATTAGGTAACTGCACATTGGGTTGTAAATTATGTTGAACTTGAGATGGATCCCATACCATATTAATTCCGGGATATTTACCCATAGAAGGTTGTGCATATGAAGGACCATAACCAGGTTGAGTGTAATTTTGATAATTAACTAGAAAATTTCCGGCTCTTTGTAATAATGGTTGACCTGAAGGAGGTTGAAAACCTTGAGCTGGGTACTGATCCTGAGGTTGATATTGACTCTAAGGTATGTACGGAATCTAGGGTTGGTATTGACCCTGAGGTATGTATTGTCCTTGGAGTTGATATTGACCCTGAGATATGTACTATCCTTGGGGTTGACCTTGAGGTTGATATTTACCTTGAGGTATGTACTATCCTTGAGGTTGTTCCCCAAGAAGGAAATATTGTCCTACAGTTTGACCTCCAGGTGGTAAAAAAATACCCTAAGGTTGCCCTCTAGGCGGTAATTGACTACCTTGAGGTTGCCCCCCAAGCGGTAACTGACTTCAGGTTGAGGATTTGGAATATTACCAGACATCATAAAAATCTATTCTGTGTTCAACGTTTTAGTATTTGTTCCATTTGGACCAGATGATAACACTTTTTCAATTGGTTGAGGAGCTCCTCCTGATAAGGACCCAGAGAGCAACTGGTATCCCCAAGGAACAGACGAATCACCATATAAAAATGTTTTTGGAGATTGAGAAAACATAGATGAATCACCCGACATAGCTAATGAAGGTTGATAACCTCTTGGTGTAGGGTAAAAAGGAATTCGGGGTGGTGAATAAGTAAGACCTGCATTTTGTAAAAAAATTGTTAATGATAAATACCAAGCATCAGTTCTAAAAGGACTGTAGAATATTGATTCACGCTCCCTAAGATTCAAATTTTCTTGGGTTTTGGGAAGAACTACGTCTTCGTTTGGACCAAAAATTTCTTCAATACATATGAGATCAGAAGGAAGGTTTTCAGTAATGCGATGTCTTACCCTAGGTGAATTAGGATCATTAGAAGTTGGAGTAAAAAATCTTGAAGATGGTTCCAACATAGCAGGTACAGTTTCAGGCTCAGAAATTTCAGGTTCTTTAGCTAATTGACTGGTTGGAGAAGAAATGTTAGTGACTTCGAAAATTGAAATTGGCTCTTGAATATATTTTGCTGTTTGTTATTGATAATCAGGATGAGTAATTATGGATGATTCTCCTAGTTCAATTGATCTAGTTCCGCTGACACTACGTGGTACTAGAGCTCGAAGTCCTTCAAGTTGGCTTGGTGTATACTCAGGGGGTTTCCCCTGGAGTCTACGCGATTGTCTTGGTAATTCAGCCACGATTAAAAATTATTAATTACACACAATCAAAGAAAATTTCAATGAAAAATCCTAAAGTCGCTAAGGAAACAAACAAATGAATAACACACCTAAAAATCTAGGAGATCAAACCACACACAAACAGTAAATTCCCACACTAAAACCACTAGTTGGTGATGAAATCCAACATCGTAGTATTTTAATGTAGAAATGGCAGTTGGAACAATTACCTCAACAATCTGCTTAATGAAACAGATTGACGCAATTTTCTCCACTTAAACCATCTCGAGTGAAGATAACCCTCCAAAGAGTCCAAGTGAGTCTAGTCGACGTCTGCTCTAGGTACAGTGGGATCTTTCCTCCACCATCACCTTAGGAAAAAATTGTAAAGTTTGTGGCCACTAAGGTTACCAAGAGGAACCAATATACCTAGGGTAACAGTCTATGATCCGACATACACGCAAGCGTAGAGTAACAAAGCTCAATCCCCTTGACATAATCCAAGGTATACCGACAAGTGACCCCGGGCTCCTCAACAATGGTCTATCTGAGGTTTACCATTGTTAATACGCACACATATTCTATCATTCCCAATGAGATAGAATTGACTATCCCACTGGTTCAGATATGACCTCATGCTTGACTCCTTTAAGAGGAGCTTCCTAGATCATACAAGTGACTATTGAATTTTTCCTACCGCAATATCGACTACTTGTTTGTTTTAATTTTCTTGGAGAGTTAATTACTCCCTACCCCAAGACACTAGCCTAAGCTATGTTGGTGGAAAAGAGCCCTAGAAATATACAAATTACTAGATTGATTTTAATTTAAGCATTGCTTTTAATAGGATGTTTCTTAGGACAATAGGTGCAAAATTGAAGCTGATGATATGTAGTGACCCGACAAAAAACACACTAAAAATGTATCTATTATGAGAAACAATTCCTTTCCTTTCAATGAATCCTATCTAAAAGAAAGAGTTGAGAAATGCAATCTTTTAAAATAATTCTTTCCTTCAAACAAGAATAAATGAAAAGAAATCTAATTTCATGAGAACTCAAAATGATCAATTGCTCAAAAATAAATTCCTTTAGCATTCAAGATCGAAACTACAAACAAAATTTTCTCCAAAAGAACACTACAATTTCTAGAAATAACACTCAAAACTAAAAAACACTAATTTTGATATCTAAAAATTATAAAGACTATATCTGAAAAAACTTTAAATATTTTGAGGATGTTTTTCTTAGCTTGTTATCTAACTATGAAATTATTTTCTTAGATCAGCAAAAACTTAAAAAACATCCAATTATGGTTTTTTAAGTGAAATTCCAAACTTATCAACAATTTTTTTTTAAAGATTTGCAAATGAGAAAATGGGATCTAAATCTCATTAAATAATTTCTGTTATGAAGTCAAACTCAGCAAGAAAGCAAGGAAATACCAGTGATCTAAAGGTATACCAAGGCTTCTAATCTTTGAGTGGGATAAAGACAAAGCAAAAATCACTATAATATGCAGATCTTTTAGAAAATCATTCAAAACTTTAAAATGCTGAAATAAACTCTCAACCAAAGCTTTCTAACAGAAAATACAAGTCTGGGTATACACTGAGAATCTAACAAACTGATCCAAAAAAAAGAATTTTAAGGTTTTCTAAAAATTTTCACAAGGTCTGCAGGTTTCAGTGTAAATAGGTGTGGTCCCACATTGTTTATAGAAGAAAAGAACAGAGATGCCCGCACTGTTGCTAAAATAAAAGTGCAAATACCAGAAAAATAAAAAACTCTAAAACATTTTTCAGGGATTCTATAGGGATAAACTACCCAAGCCAGTATAAACCAATCAAAATTAGAAAAAATAAATTCACAAGTCAAAAATAAAAGAAATCGAAGTTCAAGATCCATTCCCCAGCAGAGTGCCATTTTGTTGGACGGATAAATCGTTCTTGCTAACAAGACAGATCTCGCTAGTGTCCTATGGACAACTAGCAACAAACAGACAAACAAAAGCTATTTTCTCTAGATAATATTCGATTCAGAATTAGCTACAATAGAGGTTTTGAAGACCTGCCTGTAGTCCAATGCTATTCGTAATGATCTTCTTTCCAATTGCTTGAAAGAGTCATCTTCAAAGATCTGCAATCACAAACATGGAAAAAATCAATAGTACCTACACAGTATAAACTAATTTACGAATCATATATCTATCAAGATGATCAAGGAATTCAAGAAACAAGCTAATTAATTAAATAACTCATTGATAAAACATGATAAACAAGCTACTTAATTAAAAAAATCATTGAGAAAACAGGATCCATTCGTATTATCTTTGATGAAGAAAGATCCTTACAACCGTGTCCGCCTTGATGTCGTACAAGTCTTTCTGTGGTCCGAAATAGGCGTTTCCTCTACTCTGAGAATCCTTGCACTCTCTCAGCTAAAATACACATGGGTGTGTAATCATTCCCACATAATGATCAGTTAAGAGAGTCTGAGTTCCTACAGAATTTCTCCTAAAAAATTCTCAAGGTCTAACTCCCTTTGAGGCTGGACTATGGCTTCAATTTATAGGAAAAGAGAAGAGGTTGCAGCTCCACATAAGAGGGGATATAATCCTCTTTTGAAGGGATTGAGCTCCATAAACCAAGGGGTAGGCTCCCATAATGGAGGAATTAATGTACATGATAAAGAGTGAACCTTCAACTGGATAATTTCTTCCAGAAGCTTTCATATTTGACTGCTAGGCTTCTAAATGTTACTTTCGATATTCATTTTACCTTTAACAAGGGTCCGCACCTTTAATGAAGAAAAAGTGCATTTAGCTCCGCATGATTTAGAACAAATAGATGCGGCACTACAGGAAATGTTAAGATAAAGTGAGGAACACGTGTTTTTAAGGCTTTTATGAGCTTTTCTCTCAATTTCAAGGCTTGATTTTAGGATCTTTGGTGTTGTAGACTTCTAAGGGAGTAATATATGAGTAATCATGAACCCATATAGACACTAAAACGTCACGGTGACAAATTTCAGTGTAACAATGAAGGAACGAAATCAAATACAAATTTAAACATAACATAAAGATACAATGAAAGAACAAAATTTAAATTAATTAGTAGCAAGTAATAAAAAAAATTTACATGCGGAATGGAACGAAGTATTTTGGGAAATGGTAACCTATCTCTGAGAATAAATGTGACTGTTACATCTCTCCTGAGCTATATTACAATGAGGCTGAAGGGAGTATTTATTATTGAGAAACAATGGTAAAACCTAAACATCCAAAAACTAACCCTAGGAGATAAAGTGCCAAAAATTTGTGAGCCCCGTTGGGATTAGTTGGACGACCAACTTCCTAGGGTCATAATTCAACCATATCATCTTCGTCTGGTGTGCATGATGCCTCGTTAGAAATATCTATCGGAGGAAAATAAAAAAATACCTACAAGCCCCTTCCCATGGGCTATAGGCTTGCCATTTTTTTTCAAAAACATGCCTTTTAGGGCCTCAAAAAAACTCCGGAAGTTTAGGACCTGAAAAACTGCTAAAAGTAGAAAGTTGTGCTACAATTAAGGAAACTGAAAGGAAACAATGATGGGGGTCCAAGTGGAATAGGTGGTTGGTAACCAATATCCACCTCGGTCATTCTCCCCCCATTAGGAAGCCACATTCCCCACTACATTGAGCACCTCTATGAGATGATGAAACTTTTGTTGAACTTGGTCCCTTGTGAGCCACTTGCCTTCGTGCTATAGTTGGTCAAATTTGATAGACAGATATAATTAGATCACTTGTCAGCAAGTGTTATTAATATATTTCTCCCTGATTTGATTAGTTGTGGCTTTTTCCATGCAGTCTGGGTTGAGCTCTGTGGGTGTCAACTATTTGACAATGTCTGATGTGTCCAAAAATCATGGGAAGTATGGTCGAAGGCAATCCACATTAAACATTGGGTGCAATCCAAGGAATGGGGGCATGTTGAGATTGAAATAATTGTCTCCCACAACCTTGACGATGGTGTTAGGTCCGTACTGGAGTGTTTCAAGATTCATATGGGATATGGGAAGGAATTATTTCTACAAATGCAACCAAACTTTGTCACCCACCTGAAACTTATGTGGCACCTGATGTTGATCATATCGTTGTTTGTACTTGGAATTTTCTCGATCAAATATGTCATGAACATGCTAGTGGATGTACAATATGAATTCAATAAACTTGGTTGCTTGATCAACCTAAGATTGTATATGTGTATATTCTGCCTTGGTAATCACACGAGAGACAGAAACATTAATTGAAAAAAATGGTTCAAATCCTAGACCCACTTGAAAGGGACTGTAGCCAATCGAGCTACGAAGAGATCTATTTTCATTTTACTACACATAGGGAAGGCTCTCATCCTAGGTTTGTGGATGCTTGGAGTTGTACATGCATAATATGTGCACTATTATCATGTTGATGACCTATGTACGACCATCAGTCTAGGGATGGAATGTAGACGACTTGGTGATCTGGATGTCCAATAATGACCAGATACTTGACCAAAATGTGCCGAGGAACTTGCTATCCTAATCATATATAATGGTCTGCGATATCCAAAAATGTACCCACACTTGTTCAAAGAAGATTTTGCAGTGCGCTCTGTTGTGACACTGTTAATTTTTCAATATTTCTCTATGTTGTATCAGTTACTTAAGCCCAAATTAGATTTTAATTAACAATGTATTCAAATCTTTGCAATATTAATAACCATAAACTGTAACTGAATATAGAAAATTGCATGCAACGACAGAGAAGACAATATCACAACCATGAGACATAGAAATTCGTCCAAGACCAGGTAAAAAACCCCATTATGGGGGAAACCCTTTCAAATATTCTTCTTCTATGGACTGTCATCAAAATATTTTAGCAGAGAATTCAATGAGCCCAATACATGTATACAATGGAAATAAACATCTAAGATCTGTGGATCATTAGATCTACAATAGAAAAACATGAAACCAATGGATCACAAATACCAGGTGATCTTAGCTGCTTAGTTATATATCTGGATCCAAAATACTGTCGATGACTGATTTGATGCGACTGTGACTACGTGACGGATGAGTGATGACGTTGCACAAGAAACTGAGTGTGAACCAAATTTTATCTTCCCAATAACTCTTAGAGGCACGACCTTAACACACCCTGTCTGTGGCTTTGGGGCTATGATTCGCTACCACAGAGTCCTATGACCAAGACTTAGGGCATGAACACCTTAGAACTTTGGTCGCACCCTAAGGCCTTCCTGCCGAGAACTTTACCTATTGAGTCGTGACCTCAAAAAGCCTAGCACGCCACTTTGGCCCAACAGATCCACTACCTTAAATCTTTCTACCAACGACCCTAGCCCAAAATACCCAGATTCTAAATGTGCCTATGTCTGTGATCATGATCCACTACACTAACCTCTTGTGACGTACCTATGAGAGACAAAAGTAGAAAATACAAACAATAACGAGAAAATCTTGAAGAATATCTCATGTGCAAATGTACGAAAATGATTTTGGGTTT
Organism: Pinus albicaulis; assembly: GCA_034641835.2. NCBI lineage: Eukaryota > Viridiplantae > Streptophyta > Pinopsida > Pinales > Pinaceae > Pinus > Pinus albicaulis. Next base: position 230,913,581 of record CM076580.1, read on the forward strand.
CTTTTATTTATAACTTTGCGAGGGACCACTTAGGGCTTTGACCAAATCAACATTCGGTTAGGCAAACTCATAAAATAATAAAATAAATCATAACTTAAATTTTTCTTAACTGATTGGAACAATCTATAGACCAGTTTTGATCCTCTCAAAAATAGGAATCTAATTAAATTATTATTTTAATCATCATAGCTATCCAATGTGTAATTTGAGCCTAGTTTCAAAAATTAAAACACCCTCTCAACTAGGAAGAATTCCACTCAACAAGATTTTCTTGTAGATCTATTTCATCATGGCTTAACTCAATCTGCTGAAACTTTCTCGAATCTTGAAGAAGAAGAATTGAGGAGAAATAGCTTCTATCCACATCTAGAAACAATATACTCATCTCACAGGGGAGCACATTTCTGACTTTGGACTATCATCGGGGAGCACAATCTCAACCCGAAATCACAAAGTGGAGTAAACCTCAACCCAATCCTATTTCCTACTGATCTTAGCATCAATGGCTCTTAGCAGTCAAGTGGTAGAACAACTACATCATAATCCAATTAGGTTGCACACCCGAAGTACACTATAAAATAATTGGCCAAATGAGGAGTGGTATTCCCAAAAAGCCCTACTTGTGATTATGATGCAAACGAGGGTAAACTCTGCAAAGACCAAATAGGGGCAAAACATTCTCTGAACCTATGTAAATATGGGAGTATCATTCTCAACCCTAGGTAGAATATCGGAAAATTCCATATTGTCTGAAATATCCCTTAACCCAGGAGCCCTTAATCTCAATTCCTCACCCTGAGAGCTTAAACAGGGTAGGAAGAGTTAGCTCGACGTCCTCGATTAGTGTTGCCCCTTATATGAAGGGGATACATCCATCAGTCCAAGATGATCTATGAAAACCAAGAACTTCCCTTTCGATAATGCCTTTGTGAGAATATCTGCAGTATGATCATCTGCCACAATGTGTTGGAGTTTAACAACTCCTCTCTGCACCATGTCACAGATGAAGTGATATCAAATCTCAATATGATTGGAATTGTCATGAAATAAAATATTCTCTTCCAAATGAATCCCTCTCTTATTATCATAGTATCTCACTATAGTGTCCAACTCTTGACCAAGGAGCTTGCAAAAGAGATTACTTAACCACACAAATTCACATCTTATTGTGCTAGCAGCAATGTACTCTTCTTCTACGGTGCTCAACTCTATTGACTTCTTCTTCCTACTCATCCAGGATATCATGGAAGAACCAAGGCCGAAACAACATCCATATGTACTCTTTCTACCGATGAAATTACCTGCCCGGTCAACATCAATGAATCCATGAAGTTGGATATCTCCAACAGAGTATCTCAAACCAATTACGATTGATCCATGTAAGTCCTTTGACCAGGAATGTATATTATATAAGTCCTTTTGTTTTCACAGTAACCCGCAAGTATGCCTTTTCAACCTATATATTTTAGCTTATTCCTTTTGTCTTTCGACACATGAAAGAATACATGGCATCCAATTATGTGAAGATGATTGATGTCTGTCTTGTTACCTATGAGTACTTCCTTTGGAGTTTTATTCCTCAGCTCTTGATGAGGTATTCAGTTTCGAATATATACAACATTTTTTTTTGCTTTGGGCCATAGGAACATAGGTACCTTTTGATCATGAATCATATCATGAGCAACTTCAAATATCGACTGGTTCTTTCTTTGAGCAAGGCCATTCTATTCTTATGTATAAGGTACAATAGTTTCCTTCTTGATCCATTCCTTCTTGTAGAATTTTATGAATTATTTTAACATGTAATCTCCTCCATTGTCGAATCTAAACACTTTGATCCTTTTCTAGGATTTATTCTCCACCAATTCTTTGAATTCCTGAAATTTATTGAAGGCTTCATGCTTGTGCTTGATGCAATATAACCATGTCTTTCTGGAGTAATTGTCAATGCAGGTAATGTAATAGATATGGCCGCTAATGGAGTGCACAGGAATCAGACAACGTATGTCTAAATGAATTATATGGATGTTGTCATATGTATTTTTCTTACTTGAGGGGAATGGTCCCCTTGTTTTCTTTCCACTAGTGCACCCAGGACAAAATCCTTCATGTCGAGCTTGTACATCAGGTATGCCTGATACCAGCCTCTTTAATTTAGGAAGATAATCATAGTGTAGATGAGCCATCCTATAGTCCCATAATTCATTGATATGATTGATGTTGTGGGATAATGCAAAGAGTGGCATTCTTATGACCTTGTAGAGTCCCTCAAATCTCAGTCCTAATGTGAATGCATCTTTTATATGTGAATCAACAGGCCAATTTAGGACCTTACCATTAATGAAGGAAACCCTCATCCCTTGATCTTATATTGTAGATATATAAATAAAAAATTTCATAACACCCGACACATACATGACATCATTTAACAATATTAATTCCCCAGTGTTTAACTGAAATTTAACAGACCCAAATACTTTTACAAGATGAGTGGATTTATCTCCAAGAATTATCCTTAACTTAGTATCCCTCTCTACCAGATTAGAGAGGACTTATTTGTAACCATAATAGTGATGAGTGGCCCCACTATCAACTAAAAAACTATCCCATGAATCCAGCGGAGAAGAACTAGTAAGTGCAAAAATGAGAATATATTCATTTTTATCCAAAACATTAATTTCATACCTGGAAGCTCTTGAACTCTTTTGAGATGGATGGTATTCTTCAGGGTCGTTGGATGAATCTCTTCTTCTCCTCTCATACTTTTTGTCACAGTTATTCCTTGGATTGGATTTTCTTCCTTTATCATAGTTGTTTCTTATGTTTTTGTATCGTGGCTTCTTTCTATTCTCTTTACAGTCACTCGCAAAGTGACCTTTCTTGTGGCAGTTGTAGTATTCAATGTGAGCAAGTGATATTCCATTTATTCCTTTTGAGTTCTCATGAGGAGGTCTTCTAGATGGGTCTTCTTTGTATTTCTTTCTTTTGTTATGGGAAACATAAGTTATAGGCTCTCCTTCATCATGTTTCTGAATCCTTCCTATGGCTATAATTATGGATTCTTATTGAGTCATATTCCAAACAATTTCATTAAATGAAAAAATGATATTGTTTTTGTTGATAGTACTAACGAAATTTTCCATAAAAGGAGTGATACCTATGAGAGACACGATAACCAACCCTCATCAGTTGATCTATAAGATAAGAGATCCTCATGATGTAAGTCTGAATAGTCTCACCATTGTTCATCTTCACTTCCTTGAGTTTACCTTTCAACTTAGTAATTTTATTCATATTTTTAACTTCATACATGCCGACTAATTTATCACACATATCTTTAGACTTCTTCAAATTCCCAACATAAGAAATTAAGTGATATTGTAACCCATCAACTAACATTTTTTTTGATTTGGACTCACCTTTCTTGTACCTATTATTAATGATAGTAAAGGCATCTTCTAAAGTTTCAGATATATTTCCTTGAATGTATTCTAGCACATCATTTTTATTTGGAATAATCTCTAACATGAATTTCCATCCAACACATTTAGAAGCGTCACCCAGTTTCTCATGCTCCTTGAATTTAGAGGAAGACATCTCGACCTTGGGTTGTAGATCTATTCTCTAAAATCTGCTCTCTGATAAACTTGTAGATCAGATCTCTCATAATGCAGGCTTCACAACTTATCTTCTCTTCGGCTTGCCCTTCACCTTAGATCTGATATCATGTTAAATTTTCAATAATCATCTATGTTGTATTAGTTACTTAAGCCAAAGTTATATTTTCATTAACAATGTATTCAGATCTATGCAATATAAATAAACATAAACTCTAACTGAAGATAGAACAATGCATGCAATGGAAAAGAAGAAAATATCACAACCATGAGACACAAAAATTGGTCCAAGACCAGGGAAAAAACCTCATTGTGGGGGAAACCATTTCAAATATTCTTCTTTTATAGATTGTCTTAAAAATATTTCAGCAGAGAGTAAAATGAGGGCAGTACATGTATATAGAAGAAATAAACAGATCTGATATACAGATCAGTATATCTGCAATAGAAAAACATGAAACCAATGGATCACAAATACCAGGTGATATCGGCTGTTCAGTTCTAGATCTATATCTAGAATACTTTCGATGACTGATATGATGTGACTATGATTGCATGATGGATGAGTGATGAGGCTGTGCAAGCAACTCATTATGAATCAAATTTGATCTACCCAATAAATCTGATAGCCACAACCTTAATACGCCCTGCCTGTGGCTTTGGGGCTCCGAGCCACTACCAAAAAGTTTTGTGCCCGAGGATTAGGGCTTGAACACCTTAGAACTTTGGCAGTGACCTGAAGCCTTCCTCCTAGAAACTTTACCATCCGAGCCGCGACCTCAACAAGCCTAGCCTACGGCTTTGGCCCAACAGAGTCGCTACCTTAACTCTTCCTTCCTGGGAACTGTTGTACTATACAACAACCTTCCTGATTTTTAAATTTTAGAATAAATCCCATTTAGAAATAGGTCCCCTTTTTATCTTTCTTTCTAGATAGAAATAAAAGATTTAGAAAAAATCCCAATCATTTTTATTAGAAATAAAAGATTCATTGATAAAAGGATACATTGCATATTTTTATTTACAAAGTGTACAAACTTTTAAAAACTTTTCGATACGATGAAAAGAAAAGATTTTAATCATATCAAAATATTATATAAAGGCTTTATATTTAACAATATTCGATATATACAATAATCGCAAATCGGAAAATTGGAGAATTCTTTAAAGTTTATTTTTACTTTGTAAAATTCCGATGCGATCGTGCTCAGTCGCAATCGCATTTTGGATAAACATTCAAGTTTTATGTTTCTTTTGCATACTTTTGATGTGATGTGATTCTTCACAATCACATTTCGGAAGAATTAAAACAATGTATTCATGTGGTTGAAAGACTCTGATGCGGTGGACCCCACTTCATCGCAATCGGATGATCGGAGAAGCTCTTAAACGGTTCATTTCATTTGAAAATCTCCGATGCGATCTTTTCAATCGAAATTTGGCATAAGTATTATTTCATTTTTCTTTTAAACGAATCACGACGTGAATAAAACTTAAATATTCATATATTATTATTCATCGTGTTTCAAATATTTAAAAGGTAATATACCTACACTTATTTCAAAATATGCCAAATATCTGATTGTATGTTCACATTAATTCACAAATAAAACAAATAAAAACAATTTTCTTTGTTATTGAATGCATGAGTGTGACTCCCTAGAGGGAATTTAAGTTTTAAACCACGGATATAATAAATGCAAATCAGTGAATAATCCTTTTGTATAACTATTTTCATTCTTACGTCTTCACCTTGGCTGAAAGCTTTTCTTTGTTGCAGAACAATAGAACATCCAATTTTTCCATTCGCAGAACAAGAGAAACATTTCCCGATACTGAAATGTCGAAGAGATTCAGGAAATCAAAAGCCGCCATTGTTGCAAAAGCTCCTGTGGTCACTATGCCGCCTAAAGAGAAACCAGCATAGCTTAAGCTGGTTACAGATACCTCATGCCAGGGACTTGGTAAGATGACATGGGAAAACGTATACAACTTACTTGAAAAGGAAAACCCTAAAGTTTTTGAAGCTAAGGCTACAGTTCCTGACGAAGCCGACTTGGACTCTGATTCTAAAAATATTCTTGGTGCATTAGCAAACTCATTTCTGCATCAAGTTGCAGCTCGGGAAAACATATTCCCATATTATGATGTTATTAGGTGGGTAATTGATAATGTGGCTATCAAAGACAGAACCTTTGTTTCTGCATCTGGAGCAATATTCGGGTTATTCAAACGAGAAGACATCAAAGTGATGTACCACCTTCTTGACCCACAGAAGATTTATAACAAAGATTTTATCAAGGAATTTACTGTGAATCATGAAAATTAGTCAGAACCAATTAGAGAATGGAGAAGGGCTCCTGAAAAGCATAGACATGAGGCATCAGGTATGTACTCCGTGGAGTCTCTTTTGCCTCCATACTGTTATGCCGCAGCAATGATGTGTAGATTGTTTGGAAATGATAACTCGGCTAGGTTTTCCATTCAAATGGTCCCATTAATACATTTTGCTGTTAGTTCTGAGATAATGGATTGGGCTGTCATTCTATCTGATAAGATAGCAAATAGAATTCTTGAGTATAGGAAAGACAAAAGTTCACGAAATTCCACTCCTTTTTATTTTTGTGCTTATATCCTAGATGACCCTTATTTCAATTCTGAATTTCCCTTATTAGGATGGAAATGGACTCCTAAAGAACCTGTTCCGATTCATATATATCATAAGTTCTTATGGAAGGGTCTTTTAAAAGTCATGTTTACAGAGTCTGTCATGGTTTTCTTATTCTGATTTACCAAATCATTTTTGGCCAATTCCCTCCTATACTTTCCAACAAAGCTAGAGTTGATTTGTCCTGAATTGGAGATTGGTTCAGAGAGGAAAATTTCACATATATCAGAGTTTTTTGAAGTATTTTAGAACCACACATCCTTCCTTTGTATGTTCCAGACAAACTGTTAGCACAGGAAATTTCTTATCAGCTGACAGTAGAAGGCATGTCTAGAACTTTGAAGAACAGAAAGAAGCTTATGTGGCCTACTTTTCCTTTTAAATGTGGTGACTATAGTCTCAGTGATTTTTTCCATGATGAAAAATAAGTTGTTAAGTTAACCGATCTCAAGCTTTCAACAATCCCAGGGAGGCAATATGATCCTAGGAAGGTGGCATATGATTTTACTACTGTTTCAATTGCTCGGTTCGAACATGAACCATATATGTTTGATGATTTATTTGTTTCTATAGATAAAATGTCCCAAGTATTTGATTTGGCCAAGTCCACACTTCAGGCCAAAGAAATGAATAAATTTTTGTTATTTAGAAGTCGGAGGTTACTCAAAGTTCCTCTAGATTAATTGAGAGTTTCTATACAGAAATATGAATCAAAGCAGAAGGAAACAGGGAGTACATCTAGAAAAGAAGTAACATGAACTAATCCTGTTTTACAAAAGAAAGATATTAGCAGCAAATTTGATACTGAAAAGACAGAAAAAACTGCTAAGATTGATGTACAACAGTCTTCGGCCCAGGCAAGAAAAAAAAGGACAGGTACTGATGCCAATGTACATACTGAAAAGGGAGGCACAGACAGTAAAAATACTGAACAGGCACCAAAAAGTGATATAAACAATAGTTCAAATTCTCAACTTGGAGGAGAAGAAGCTACTAAACTTTTTGTTTCTCCTCATTTGCTGAGCCAATATGAACAATTTGCCCAACAAATAGGACAACAAAATACTCCCCAAGTTGATGATCCGAAAGACTAGGATATAGAAATCATCCCAGAAAATCCCACAGGTGAGATCATGTTGAAGATAGAATAAATCCCTCCTCTGGATATATTTTACAGTCCTAAACATAGGGTTGTTGTGAGAAAATAGAGGAAAAGGAGGAGAACTGATCAAGATGCAGTTTTGACATCACAGGTGGAATTCATGAATATTGTTTATAAGATTTTCTGAGGTGAATCCATCTGAGGATTTCACCAAATTATCCCAGTATGCAGGTACCTATAGTGCTGCTACTATAGACAAAGCCTTTGAAGTTACACAGTTAATGAAGCAAAAGGATGTGCGAATAGCCATGTTAGAAGAACAAGTTATAGAGAACCAGCAGAAAATCATTTAGTTAGAATAGCGATTGCAGGATGGAGAGCTCAAATCTAAACAATTAGAAGAGCAGCTTACTATTGAAAAGGAAAAAATCGATCAACAAACTTCATAAAAGCAACATAAGCTAAATCAAGAAATAGCAAAATTACAGACTCTTCTACAAAATGAGCAGACTTCAAAGATTGAGAAAGAGAAGATGTTTCAATCTAAATTAGAGAAGTTGAAGAGTTATCCCAGTTTGGCTCAATTCAAAATTGAAGCCTTGGAGACAAACAAGTTATTGTCTCAACAATTAAATGAACTTTGTCTAAAAGTTGCAGAAGCAGAATCCCTATGTGAATTAACATCTTCCTTGATAGACGAAGGAGTCACTCTTAAAATTGAATTTGATGAAGCTGATGAAAATATCTCTGAATTTATTTTATGGAAAGACTCAGAATCAGGAAGAAAAGCAAATCTTCCCAAGATTATGGAGAGACATAAAGAAGTTATTTTTACAGAATGGGAACAACGTTTGATCAAAGCAGAAAGAGCTACATCCAGAGCTAAAAGCATAATGAACAATGTAACACAGCTGGTGAATGATAACCTATATGCAATCAATTTGATTGCAGATTGTACTCCTGGCCAATTACCTAGGATAAAATAAACTGATCACAGATGGAAACAAGAGATAATTAATAAAAATCAGCAAATTGGTCAACTACAAGGAATATCATGGGATACAATGTGGACCTATCTTATCAAGGCGCACAGTCAATAGACAACAATAAAATTTCTTTCAAATTCCATCGATTACATCATTCTCGAATTCTCTGATGCCACATATACAAGGCGGTTGCACTCAAAGCTTAGTCATCCTGAAGAAGTGAAGGAAATGCTGAAAATCTGCCATCTGGGCACATCAATAGCAACATATAATCAATGAGTCGGTTTACCTCAAGATCGTATTTCTGCTCTAGATTTTTTTATTTAGATAGATTGTAGGAATGGTTTTAGTTATTTTTTGTTAAGTACCTATTTAAACCCCTTTCATGCATTTAGAAAGGGGTCCTGAATTTGTAATATTTTGACTTGGAGATTACATTTTTGTACTCCATTGACTCTTATATTTTTATAAAGGATCACATCTTGTGATTCTATGCAAAATTTCATTTAATAATTGCATTTATGTATGTTGGAGTTGATTTTACATTGAAGTTGTTGGATTTGGATATCAGATTGCATTGGAAAATATGAAGATGGATATGGTATTTCTATCTATTCACTGTTAGTTTCTTATGATATGTGATATTCTCTTTTAAACTGCTACCGTTTATGTGTATTCACTTTACAATATTTCTTTATACATATCATTTGTGAGTGTTTAGAAATATTTATCTTTTATAGTATATACAAACGATATACAATGATGAATGCAATATATTATTATAACTCTGTTTAATTTCTTAAACAGATTTATCTTTATTTGTTACTACATATTTCAATTAAGCTATAATAAATTTTCATGGTTATTATTCAATTGAAACAATTTAAAGTTGTATTCACATTTGATGCCCGGGTTAGTTTTAGAATTATTTTATCAGGTTTAAATTAGATTAGATAGTTTTATTTTAGTCATTTAGTCCCATTTTCCCTCCATCCAATCATTCCATTACTAACCCATTTAAATTACTAGGAAACTGGTCCTATAAATTCAGTCAGAGCCACCACACCAAATGGAAAAGGAGCTGTCCTAAGGTCCTGACCGGGTGATTATCCCCCAATGCTTGAAGCAGCGATTTTTTAGGTCCCTATATGACTAGTATAGTCCCTTATTGTTGTTAGTGTAACCCCCTTATTGTTATTATTGTACCCTTTTAACCCCCATTTTGTTATTATTGTGCCCTTAAATTATTATTGTTAGGTCAGCTAGGATTACATTGTGGCCCATTAGGATTACATTATGGCCCCATGGACTCCTATATATAGAAAGGAGGTTTTGTAAATTGTATCATCCAAGAATTTTTCATTTATGTAATGTATTGGAGGTTGTCCCCTCGAAGTGGCTTATTTCTAAGGCATTGATATCTCTTTTATTCTATTTTTGGAGCTGGTTACCCAACATTTGGTATCGGAGCTTTGGATTCTAGGGTTTCGCTGCTCCAAACAGGTCATCGTGGAATTTTCGCTATAAATATTTTCCTACGAAGTTTCAGAAGCTGAAATTTTTAGGGTGCGAAGCTAAAATCCTGAGGAAGCGCGTCTAAAAATTTCAGAGCTTGGTTCACAATATTTGTGGAGATATCATCTGTGGAATTTAGGTCTGTTTTCAGGCTCCTAAACAGGTCATCGTGGAATTTTCGCTATAATTTTTTTTGTACGAAGGTTCCGAGTCTGAAATGCATATGGTGCGAAGCTGAAATCCTGAGGAAATGCTTCAAAAAATTTTAGAGCTTGGTTTGCAATATTTTTGGAGATATGATCTGTGGAAGGTAGTGCTTTTTCAGGCTCCTGAATTTCATCTCAAAGAGGTGATCGTGGGAAAAGTTCAATAACTCTCTCTCTGGGCATCGGATTGGAGTGCTGTAAAATGTGGTTGCAAGTACACAGACTTTAGTTTCTTGGCTATCAATTTTAGAGAAAAAATACGAAACAGTGACACGTGGCAAGTCGTACAAGTTCGCTCTACTGAACTAGTCCATAATTAGGTCGTTGTGGGAGATTGGACACAACTTTGTCTTAGAGAATCCAAATCAGGTCAGACCTGTGGCATTCAAAAGATAATTCAAAGGGGTATTTCATTGCTGAATTTCAGATATTCAAGTGCTACAATCACAAATATAATCCAATTTAAATATCAAGCTCCTCAAAAGCAAGAAAAAAGTGTGTATTTTGTTTTCCGAATTGCATAAGTCTTGTTTGAAGAATAAATTTGAATTGATTCCAAGGGCATATTGTAGAATAGATATCAGTATTGGGTTCTAAAAGATGCCCCGTAAAAATAATTCAACACCCATTAAGCCTTCAAAAGGGTCTACTATGACTCATGAAGATGAAGAATTGCAACATGATTTATCAAAATTACAAGAGCAAGTGCAACAAATTTCACTCTCGCAAAGAGCAACAAAAAATGAAATGGAAGTTTTGAAGAAAGGCATGGAAGAGAAGATGGATGGTTTGAAGAAAGGCGTGGAAGCTAAGATGGATGGCATGGAAGCTGGCGTGGAAGCTAAGATGGATGGCATGGAAGCTGGCGTGGAAGCTAAGATGGATGGCATGGAAGCTAAGATGGATGACATGAAATACAACATGGAAAACATGAAGAATGATCTAAAAATAGACATCGAAGGTTTGACAAAGTTGATACAAGAAATGTTTCCTAATGGTGAAAAGATAGTAGAAGAACCTCATGATGAGAACAAAATCAATGTTAATCGTGATTTCATAAAATATAATGTTGGCGGGAAGAACCACCATATTCCAAAAATGGATATGAGGAAGTTTGATGGAAGGGATCTTGTTGTCACTCGGGCCTTCCTTGAAGTTATGAAAAAGGAAAAGAAACCCGAGGTAACCACTAACCAACCTTCAGATACAGACTCTAGCCAATCTGTATCCAGAGAGGGCTCTCTCTTTAAAATTTAGCTTTGTTCTTAGAAAATATTAGGCTAGTTATAAGTCCAAGAGTTTGTTTGAATTTAAATGGTGGAATCCGCCAACTAAGGGCACGATTGAGTATTTCAGGCCATTGGGCTATGGAGTCGAAAGGATGGCTTTACTGGATTAAGTTTTTACACAAAATATGGCTTTGCAGGGCAAGATAGCCAAACAGAGAGCAATTTTGGATATTAAAGTGAATGGAAATGGATTTTTAAAGAGATGAAAAGCAATTAAGAATCTTTCAACATGTTTAAATGAGGGAAAGTGAGTGATTACCAATAAAGAGAATTTAAGAATTATTTACTAAGTAATCAAATGCTTAAACCAGAGAAACATGAGCAATTAAGAATTCATTGTTTATAACCGGTTTAGAAGAAAACATTTAGAATAATAACAATTGAAATCAGAGTACACTTAAGAAATTTCTGATTTAATCCTTTTTGTTAATTATTCAAAAATGAAACACAGTGATATAGTAAACATATATAAAACTTAAAACATAAGATATAAATGACTTATTGAACTGTATTCTGACACATTAATCCTGCAAAAAGTCTTGAGCTTCAATTCATCATCCAGCAAGCCACAAAGAAATTTCTCCAAAAAGCACTTTATTCCAAAAGTCAATGTTACAGCAAAGTAGAAGAATCCACCCTCAATAAGTTAATTGAGGGCTTATTTCTACAAAAAATGATACAAAATATCTCTTAAAAAAACGAGATATAATCTAAGATGAGTCATAAATAAGTTACAATAAAAATAGAGACAGATGGTCTCATAGATAAGACAAGAAGCAACCGATGTTGTGTTGTTTCCTCCTTTCAAGAATGTGCTGGGGGCAGGTGCTATATTTTGGCTCATCGTTGTCCTCTTCAGTAATTTTGTTTTAACTGCCTTGCTTCACTGATACTCTTTGTTCTTACTGATACACTTTAACCGAAATGATACTCTTTGACCTTTGTTTGTCCCTTTTATCCTTTATATTGTAGTAAATAGGCAAAATTTCATATCAGGATAAATTTTACAAAAAGTTCCAACAAATCTTCCCACCATTTATCTTCTGCTATTCTTGTCCATTGAAGCTTCCTTAATGTTTCATCAGCCTCAGTATATTTGAAGAAATTAGGCTGGTTAGGAAACAAATGCCTTACTTCATGTTCCAGATAAAACAAATTCTCTAATCTGTCATGAAGATTCCTTCCTGTAGGTAATGTTGCTTTAACTTGTATATCAACCTCCTTCTCTTTTCCCTTAGATGATACTGCAATGTTTTCTTGTAACTCCTACTGAATAATCACAATTGAGGAAGGGCCAACTTTTGATCTTGGTACCTGTGAAAAAGAGTCCAGGTCAAGAATCTTTTCAAGATCTTTCATAACATTGTCTACATTGACCTGCTCACTATCCTGCTCTATCAATGTGCCTTCAATCCATTCATATGTATTAGCATATTTTTCAATCTCTGGAATTCTGTGATGGATGTATGGTGCTGATTTATTTTTCATTCTTTTATCACAAATGAAGTTGAATGGGTCATAAGGTTCCCAATAAAAACTCTTCTGTAATCTGAAACGGTCTTCTAATATCTTTTCAGCTTCTTCCCCTCCATCCCTAGAGTTACAGATAAACGAACCTAATTGAATTTTGATCCGGAGTTGAGCCTTCTTCTTTCCATTACAAAAATGAATTATATCAGAGTTGTTCATTTGCCTGAAGTATTCTAATGCGAAGAGTCTCATGGGGACATATTTTGGCAATTTGAATGGACATAATTCACATCCATATATCCTGACTTCTGTGTGATTTCGGTATAAATACCAATCACCAATTTTGTATTGTTTTGAGAGCTGTAAAGTTTTCTTGATTTCATTCCTGAGTCTTGGAGAAGAAACTCCTGTCAACAAGGTAGTTGCAGGGTGTATAAAAAGATCAATGAACTCATTATAGGAATAGGGAGAATCTAGAGAACTATGGGGCAATGGATGACCAAAAGATAACAGACCTAGGATTTCCCTGGGCATCAAGATTTTTGGTATAGAAAGGGAAATTTTTAGACTGGTAATATATCATGAGGTGATAGATGACAGAGGAATACTTGAACACTTTCTCATTTTCTAATCTCATGAATTGATCATGTATTTTGTTTGCTATGTAAGATGCAAAGTCATACCTGACAGCAGGAGGCTGTCCACGGGTAAAAATAGACAGTAATACTAGAATCATATGGTCAACATATTCACTTGTATTAAATCCCATTATAAAATATATCACATCCAATACAAGTCTACCCTCCTCAGTGAAAAAAGAATTCCCATAAGGGGGAGGGCCTTTAGGCTGATGATCAGGCAACATAAAGGTCTGAAAGATGTGGCTTAATTCTTCATGGGATAGTTTTGTGGATTTCTCAAGTAGTTCTCCCATGGACAGGGGAGTGAGGGCTTGATCAGGTTGAAAATGTAGCATCTCATTGATAGACTGAGCAGTAATTGGGAAAAGGACATCTTGATTTGGGGATAAGACTGCTCTCTGGTTAGGATCATAGTTCGCATGGCAAAAATGGATTATTTCAGGGAAAATATGGACAGAGGGAAAGAGGTACCTGCGAAGATTAGATTCCCATAACCCAATTGTATCCAATCCATTCAAATAATTGTCTCTGCAGCGACAAAAAATTCGAAGAGGACTATCACTAAAACTCAGGTCTTTGATTTGGAAATCCCTGTTGACTAATGATAAATAATCCAGGTCTCTATGAGGGGCATTTAATGGGGCAACATTTAAATCCACAGGAACTTCCATTCTTGGTTCTTGTGGATTCAAAAATGGAAATTCGGCTTATGGTGAAAAATTGAGCAAATTTACAGGTTTCGATGGGAGAAACATGTACAATTGCAGTTTGGGAATTCAATTACAGTTCTTCGGGATTAAGGAATGAACTTGCAATCAATTTTTTAACTCTGTTTCAGTGAAAGAAAGAGGAAAACCGAGTTTCTTACAGAGTTCAATGCGAATTTAGGGTAAATACATGTTTTTGGAGGAAAGAGCATTTGAACAGACGCTAGTGAATGCGGATAATCTTCTGAGAGGCTTAACTGCAATTTGCTTTGACAGGATAAAGGTTGGCCGACTTCAAAATTTTGAAATTTGAATTTTCTGTGTGGAGGGTGTATTCGTTCACTGCGTACAAAATAATGGAAAAGACACGAATTTTTGTTTTATTGGAAAATTAAAGCGGGGTGGCGGGGTTTTTAATAAATGACGTCAGCATGTACTGGAGGTGAGTCATAGGGGGGAAGATGGTTTACGGTTTTTTCCGCACTGCTTTTAGAGGAGGGTGGTTTTGGGCGGAATGGCAGCGAATCGATACAACAAGTGATGCATGGCCACGAAAATATTCAAAAACCATTTTTATTTCACGCGTTAACTTTCGGATGGGGGATGGCCAGCGGAATTGATGCAAGCCGTTGATCTTGGGCGAATTGATCCAACGATTGACGGGATAAGGAGTTGACGGAGGTTTAACAGGCGCGGGCCAGTTGTAATTAACAGTTAATTAATCATTTCGGGAGGTGTTTGATTGGCGGGGAGGTTATTAATTAACCATATGGATTAATTAATCCCTTTTGTATGGTCGGAAATGAAAAATGCGCGGGGATGGATTATTTCAAAGTTTGATTTTAATTAAACTTTGGGTTTATTTTTTTTTTTTAAACATATATACATATGTTTAAACCTTTTCATATATTTTTATTTATATGATAATTAAATCAATGTGATTTATTTAACATAGAGGGGCGGGAAAAATATTTAAAGTGATATTTTAGCCAAAAGAGGTATATTGTGGGTCTTTTATTTGAAAAAGTGGGAATAAAATATTTTTGGCTAAAATAGTTATAATACATGGGTTTTGGGAATATTATATGAAAAGGAGTTATATACATAGGAAAAGGTGATTTTCATAGGGAGTTAATATATAAATTAGAGTTAATATGACAAGGGACAATGTAAACTCAAAATACTTAAATATAACCAAGAAAGTGAAGATTCAAAAGTAAATGGCATTATTATACTTTTATCACTTAGACTTAGAATAAAAGTGATTTTGAGGGCTTTTCATGAAATATTGAAGGATTTTCCTAAGTAAAATGGGATTTTACTTAGGAAAAGATTTTTGAGAGGTGAATGAATGTGATAATGGATGATTTCAAGTACTTAGGTTTTTCAATTATTGGGCCGAGGGTCCGGTCCCTCCAAAAGTCAAGGAAATGCCTTGAGCCCCTTTAATCTCCAAATACCTTAGTGCTTAGGGGAATTAGTAAAATGTTTAGGGAAAATGAGAGGGAAAGTTAATAGTTTGACTTTGCTCTGCTGTGAACTTTTCCAATGTAGTATCTGAATTTGCACTTGTGATGAAAGTAAAATTGAACTCATTTAGAACCATCATTCATCACATGTAATTCTGCAGCAACATCTACCTACCCTACCTACTTTACTCTACCATTTTTTCTTCTTTATTAGGGTGCACTTAGACTGGCAAACCCTTTTCAATCTTCTTTTTCTTTTACATATGGAAATCTATCTAATTATAACCTTATTACATCCAAGGGCTCAAATTAAACTGTTGAGCTCCTTTTATTAACTCTACCTATCTACTTATCTGCCAAGATTAAACTGTTTGGTCAGATTTTTATTCTCTATTCTACAACATGAAATTGAAAAATCAATGAATCAAGTTTAAACAGTTTGACTCTTCATAAATTGTGGCAAAAGTTTAACAAGCTGCACACAATTTCTTTATTACAAAAAATGACATAGTAGTGGCATTTAGACTTGCACAGTTTCCTGGTCTATTTTTGTTTGGGGTTCATTTCTTTCACTTTTTTGACCATTTTATTTTTTTTACCCTTTTATTTTTCTTTTAGGGTATACCCTCTTTACATTTTTTATAATTTTTTATTTTTTGATTTTTTGAAAAATATGGAACACCTTTGCAACAAGAAAAAGGTTTGACATATTGCATAGTTCAACAAGTCAATCATGAAAAATGACACCTATTGGTATAGGAGTCTAACACTGGCTCCACTTGGGGATGGCTTTTCCTGGTGAAAAGTCAAGAACAGCAGGTCAGATGCCTCAAAATGTCTTCAACTGAACCATGTAATCTTCTTTTTCTGGTGGCTTTATTGTATATATGATAGTAAAACTTCTGAAGCTTAGGGCCTTCACTTCAGGCTTCAACTCCAACAAGTCACCATCCAATCAAAACTGATGCATTAGAAAGGATATAATATGTACATGTTAGAAAAAATCAGAACATCCTAGTAAATAGGATCAAAGTAGTGTTTTAGCATTCGACCATTGACTGGTCCTTCCTCAGCTTCTGAACCATCCAAATTCTTCAAAAAATATGTGTTGTTTCCCTGTAAAGCATGAATGATGTAAGGTCCTTTCCATAAGAAATCAAATTTCCCATGTTTCCCTTTATCTTCCCTTCTGGAATCCCATCTTAGAACTTTGTCTCCTAGTTGAAAATCTTCTGCTTTGGTTCTTTTGTCAAACATTTTCTTTAACTTTTCCTGCAAAACTTGGGATTGTTGATACACTTCTTCTCTGGTCTGCTGCAAGTGAATTGTTTGGTTTATTCTTCTCTGAATATCATTTGGTTCTACTTGAGCCTCCTGAAGTAACTTCATAACAGGGATTCCTAAGGATGATGGAAATCTAGCCTCAATACCATAAACTAATTCATATGGACCGGTCCCAATTGATTTCTTGGTTGTAAGTCTGTCTGCCCACAATGCATTGGTAAGTTTCTTATGCCAATTCTTTTTATTCTCTTCCAATAATTTTTTAATGATATTAATGAGGCTTTTATTGGAAGATTCTGCCAGTCCATTACCCTGAGGATAATAGGCTGTTGAATGTCCTAAAACTAATTTATTGCAGAAACTAATCATTTTATTAGACTTGAAAGCAGCAGCATTATCAGTTATAATTTTCTCAGGACAGCCAAATCTTGAAAGTATATTGGTTTCTAAGAATCCTATAATTACAGAATCATTGGCTTGTCTGGATGGGATTGCTTCAATCCATTTAGTAAAGTAATCTGTGGCAGTGAGGATCCATCTGTGTTGCCCTGAAGAGGGAGGATGGATTTCTCCAATAAAATTCAGTCCCCATTGCTGAAAGGGTCTCTCCGTGGAAATAGGTTTTAATGGTAAAGGTAACAATTTTCTCTTGCCCTCAAAGATTTGACACTTATGGCAAGCAGTTACAAATTTCTTAACATCTGAAAACAAGGTTGGCCAATAAAAACCAACCCTTAAGATCTTATCTGCAGTTGACTTCCAGTAGAGGTGTCCACCACAATCTCCTGCATGGAATTCATTGAGAACCTTGTCAGTTTCATCTTTTAATAAACAATTTAATAGAATTCCATCATGATTCTTCCAAAAAAGAGCACTATCTAAAATAAAATACTTTAAAGATGTCATTTTCAAAAACCTTTGTTTCATTCTGGATAACCCTGGAGGAGCTTGCAGGTTTAACAAAACATAAATGATATCAGTGTACGAGGGAGCGTCTAAAAAGGCCTGACTGATTTGTGGAGTCGCCATCTCCTGTTCGTCATCCAGTTCATTAATATCCAGGGCTTGGCAATTTGTTTCAGTCATGAATTGAGCCAAACATTGACCTTTTATGAGTTTTTTTGGTTTTATTTCAATATCATATTCTAATATGGTAGCTATCCATTTATCTCTTTTGCCTTCAATACCATATTGAGTTAAGATGTCTTTAACGACAGCATTATGCACATAAGCTATCACATGAGAATACAATATATAAACTCTGAAATCTTTAATTTCTTTCACAAGTGCAAAAGCTTGTTTCTCCATGATATTATATTTCAATGATGCATCTCTAAGTGCTTTACTAAAAAAGGCTATTGGTTTTTCACATCCTTGATCATCCTTTTGTAGTAAAACAGCTGCAACTGTGTGTTCAGAAGCAAACGAAAAAATTATGAAATCTCTATCAAATTTTGGACTGGTAAGAACTAGTGTTCTTGTTAAAGCCATTTTGATTTCTTCAAATGATTGCTTGGCTTCCATTTTCCATTGAATACTTGAATCCTTTCTTAACATGTTAGTGAGTAATCTAAGTAATTCAGCTAAACTAGAAATGAATCTTCTCAAAAAATTGATTTTCCCTATGAAAGCTTGAAGTTCTTTAATATTCCTGGGATGAGGTATCTGCAAAATGGCTTGTATTCTTTTAGGATCGATTCTAATGCCATCTTTAGAAATAATGTGACCTAGGAGTTTTCCTTCTTCAAGACAAAACAATGATTTTTTCGGATTTAAAGAAATACCATACTTTCCGCATTTTATAAATACTTGTCTTAGATGATCTAAATGTTGTTGATTTGTTTTGGAAAAAACAGTTAAATCATCCAGATATATGACTAGAAAATCATGAATTTCTTTGGCAAAGGAAATGTCCATTGCTCTTTGGAAGGTCGCTCTTGCATTTTTGAGTTTGAAAGGCATCTTAACATATTTGAATGTACCCCATGGGGTTGTAAAAGCTGTTTTGTCTTGATCATCAGGATGAACTAGAATCTGGTTGTATCTTGAGAATCCATCCAAAAGAGAAATCCTTGAAGATCCTACTACTCTTTGTAAGATATGGTCCATTTTAGGCAAAGGATAGTTATCTTTTAAAGAAACTTTGTTTAAATTTGTCAAATCGACACATAGTCTAATCTCTACAGTCTTCTTTCTTGTTGGTACTAAATTAGAAACCCATTCAGAGAACCTAATAGGAGCTATAATTCCTGCTTCGTACATTCTTTTAATTTCTTTCTCAATTTAAGGTAGTAAAACAGGGTTGATCCTTCTAAGTTTCTATTTGAATGGTTTCTGATCTGGTTTCAAAGGTATTGTATGTTGAATTATTGATGTATCATATGATTTTCGATCTTCATAACTCTAGGCAAAAACGTCCTGGAATTATTTTAAAAGTTCAACATATTTGACCTTTTGATCCTCTGGCAGAGATTTAGATAACTTAACCATCTTGGGATTTTCTTCAGTTCCCAAATTGTATTCTTCAATATCAGCTTTTAACAGTTCCATTTTGGGTTTTAGTGGAATGTCATTTGAGTCAAAAAGATCTTCTAAACGAGTTAATCCTTTAGGTAAATGATTATCTTTCAGATTAATAATTTCAGATTCATCTTCTATAATCTCATCGAATTCCATTTGTTTCAAATTTTGCATATCTTTTTTAGTGAATTTGGCTGGGTGAAGCATATGAATTGCAGTCTCTTCTATAATATCCATTTCTTGTTCATCTTTTTGATCGGATTCATTGATTGTTGTGTCTTCATCAATACTACTGTTAGAGAACTCATTTTCTAAGGTAAAAAAATTATTGATCTGATTATTATTTACAAACACTTGCCAATTCATAAGATTATCCAGTATAGCAGGTCTATGTCTAATCTCAGCTGTGAATTGATGATTAGGTCCAAAAGGTAATTTACATGTGCTAGCAAACATTGCAAGACTGTGGGCATGCAAATTTTGTTTTCTAGGAATTTTGGCAAGTTGAGCTTGTAGAAAAGTGTTGAGAATTTCCACAACTGTTTCTCTGTATTGTCTTAATCTGGGGTCTTTTGTTGAAAATTCACCATTGATCTGTTGAATAATTAACTCAGAGTCTCCTATGATTGATACTCTAATTGCTCCTAAATTTTTGACATGTTTAAGCCCTAGCAAAAGAGCTTCATACTCTGCCATATTATTAGTGCATCTAAAGTTCAATCTATAAGCATGGCCTTCGGCATGATCATTTTCAACGTTATGTATCCAAATTACAGCTCCTGTTCCTAACTTATTTACTGAACCATCAAATTCTAAATGCCAGAGAATTTGATGTTCATAATATTCATCGACTGTTTTAACAATTTTCTTAACAGGGAGCTCTGGTTTTTCAGTTTTTTCTAGTATTTCTTGAATGTCTGATGTTTCTTTGTTTTCATAAATTTCTTCGATTTGAACAATAGATTTATTTGCCGTTTCTGTTTTTGGTGCTTCTAGTTCAGTAGGAAGGTCAAATTCAGCATTGTAAAGGATGAATGAGTCCATATCAGAATGTACTGAGTAGACAGGGAAGTTTTCAGGCTTCTCCTGACTACTTACTAAATATTTCATCAAGGTCTCTCTGTATAGTCTTTTAGGTTGACCAAATATTGATATAGTAGCATATGACATATCTAGTTGAAGAGATCCTCCGAGTTTGGCACCCCAGGATCTGGACAACAACATACCATATTTAGGAGGAATATCTGCAACTACTATATCCATCAGAATAGATTTCGCAGGGTATTGGACCAAAGTAACACACAAATATTTAATCAAACCTAAACATCTTACCTGACTTGAATCAAAAGAAAAAAGATCTTTATATGGTCTGGTAATGTCCAGATTTAGTCTTTCCATCACAGCTTTGGGCATTAAATTGTGAGACGCTCCAGAATCACGCATGGCGTTATGAAGTATTTTGTCATGTACATTTAAACTCACATAAAATGGAGGGGTTCCTCCACTTTCTAGTTTACCATTTACTTCAGGGCCAAAAAGTAGTTTGGGTTGATCATCAAAAACATTTACTGAATCGTCCATTCCAGTAATGTTAAGGGATATGCTGATTTGGCTTCTATAGACATCGTGTTTAGCTAATTCTGCTAAGGGAACAACTATCTTTAGTTTGCCTATTTCAGCTTCTAGATTGAAATATTTTTCTGTTTGAGTTCTATTATTTTGAACAGTTGGATTTTCTCTATTTTTTGGGTCTTCAATGTTTTTCTCTTTTTCATGAGTAGGATTATGAGTTGAAGGTGTTTCTGAATTAACTTCTGTTGGTTCTTGTACGTTTCCTGCAGGAGGAAAAGCATTAGAAGGTTGTTTATTATTTGGTTGATTATCAGACACATCTTCAATTATTGGATTTGCGGGGTTAGGAATTGTTCTAGAAAGAATTTGTACAGGAGGAGTGTTAGTTTTACCTTTGATGTTTTGTTTTACAGCTTTCTGTTTTCTATTCTCTGGCACATCAATCCGTCTGCTTCTCAAATTGTATTTTTTATGAACTTCATAAATTGCTGTGTCATATCCTTCTTTAAAATCAAAATTTTCTCTTGAATGAGTTTGAAATGTTTCAAGAATGTGATTTTCTTGGTCATCTTGAGATAGGAAAACTTCTGGTTCATTCTTATTTTTAGTCACGTTATTTATTTCAACATCCTCAGTAGGTTCCTCAGAAGATGAACCTTCAACAAAATTTTCTTGGAATGGTGGCCTGATGTTTTGGCCAGGGACATTTTTCCCAGTATTTTGGTTCTGATTTCTTCTGAAGTTTGGGTTTCTAACAACATTTTGACCATCGCCAGAAGACTTTCTTTCGATTGTCTCTACTCTGTCTCCCAGTATTTCCATACCTTTAATAATTGCATCCAGCTTTCTTTCAAAAGCCGAAGGCTCTTCGTTTATAGGCATCCTTCTTTCATCTCTAGCTCTAGCTCGTTTTTCTATGAGGTTAGCTTTAACACTAACAAATATGCTTTGCATCTCTTCTAGGGTTTGGGGAGCTCTTTCCCTGAGTGAATATGCTATGTTAGAATCAAACCCATCAGGGAATTTAACCAGTACTGAATCCGGAGGGGGTCTAAGGTTTTGAGGAACAACATTGTAGGCTTCGTTGAATCTAATGATATAATCTTGCATTGTTTCATTAGGTCCTCTTTTCAATTTTCCAAAGTCAGATAGGATTTGAAGAGGGTCTTTCTTCTTCTCCCATCTATTTAAAAATGCCCTATACAAGGCTGGTAAGTTAGCAATATTGTTTGGCTGAAGAGCCCTAAACCATGTCCTGACTTCCCCAGTAAGAATCTGGACAAAAATTCTCATTCGAACATCGTCAGCGTCTATTTCATAAAATTCAAAGTAATCTATCATCCTTTTGGTATGTTGTTGAGCAGTGTAAGTACCGGAACCATCAAAAGGGGTGATTTTACTCTGATAATCTTGAGGCAAAGCAGCAGGGTTGCCTGGCAACCTTAAAGGAGCATATCTGTTGGCCATCGGAAGGTGTAATGGAATAACAGGTGATGATGGTCTGGAAGTAGTATGTGGAGGAGAAGGAGGGGCAGTTTGTGTTTGAGAAATTTGAGGAAAAGCAGATGAACTAGGGGAAGCTAAAGTAATCATAGAAGAGTTTGAAGTTTCTTCAAAGGTCAGTTCAGATTGAATGGAATTTTGCAAATGTCTGTCAAGATGAAATGAAACAAATTTCAATTGTAAATCTTTAAGAAATAAAGGATCCGGAACCAGTCTGGAAAATTCAGTTTCAGACAAATTCACAAATAAAGATGTTTCGAATTGCTCATCAAAAGGTTCTTCATCAAAATAAATCCACTTTACAGGACAGGAAGCTGATCTATAAAGAGGTCGAGAACTTCCAGAACTTTCTTGACTTTCTTTTTTGGAGCTTTCTTGACTTTCTTGTCTTCTAAAAACCCTAGGAATCAGATTCAGATTTTCGAATACAGGAGGTGGATTTGGATCAGGATTTGATCGGGTGTACCGAGTCCTTTCTGAAGTCAGTTTTCCTAGATTTTATATTTTTTTAAGTTTTTTGTTTTAAATGAAATGAAAAAACAACTTCGACAAATTCTTCAAGAAATTAAAGATTTTTAATTAAAATTTTCTCAAAGATTTATTGAACTAGAGAATCTGATTGAAATTTTGAAACCAAAGTTTCTGTTATTAAGCTAAACCAGAGATAGACTGAAGCAACATTTATTTACTTTGCAATTGCAGAGCAAAAGAAGTTCAAGGGCTACGTGGCTGATCTTCAGGCTCTGTCTATAGCTTATAAGCAAACAATAGTAAAAATAAAGATATTCAGGTCCCTAGTGTGGTCGCCACTATGTTATCACTTAGGGTCTCCCATTAAAGGAAAGAAATCCAGGTAACCACTTTCAACTAACCTTCAACATTAATCTAGCCAATCTGTGTCCAGAGAGGTTTTCTTAAAATTACTTGTTCTTAAAAATATTAGGCTGCTGGCTATAAGTCCAAGAGTTTTGTTCAGAATTCAGCTTGTGAACTACTTAACCACAAAGGCACTACTGACTATTTCAGTTTATTTGGCTATGGAGTCAAAATACTATTTTACCTGGATTAAGTTTTTAGCACAAAAGATGGCTTTACAGGCAAGATAGCCAAACAGAGAGCAATTTTGGATATTAAAGTGAATGGGAATGATTTTTAAAGAGATGAAAAGGCAATAAGAATTCAACATGTTTGAAATGAGGAAAGTGAGTGATTACTACTAAAGAGCATTTAAATAATTCTTTATTGCTAATCAAATGTTAAACCATAGAAACAAGAGCAATTAAGAATTCATTGTTTATAACCGGTTTAGAAGAAAACATTTAGAATAATAACAATTGTAACTAATATCATAAGAATACATTTTAATCCTTTTTGTTAATTATCTGTGAATGAAAATATAAAGGATATAGTAAACATATATAAAACTTAAAACATTGTGATAGAAATGACTATTGAACTCTGTGAGTCCACATGAATCCCAAAAAGTCTCGAGTTTCACCCATCATCCAAAGAAGTCATTGGAAGAAATTTCTCTGAAAAGGTCTTTATTCCAAAAGTCAATGTTAGCAGCAGTGAGAATCCAATTTAATAAGTCAATGAGGGGCCATTACAATAAAATGACAAAGGTCTTAAAAATGAGATATAATCTAAGATGAATGGTAATAAGTTACAATAAAAATAGAAGGGCGGTCTCACAGATAAGATGTGCGACCCATGTTGTGCTTTTTCCTCCTCTCTTGCATCAAAGTGAGGCACCTTATATTTTAGCTCTTCGTTGTCCTCTTCTAATTTTGTTCTAACCGACTTGCTTCATCGATACTCTTTTGTTCTTACCGATACACTAACTGGATCCATACTTCAATCTTTGTTTGTCCCTTTTATCCTTAAACCTGTGGTAAATAGGAAAAATTTCATATAAGGATAAATTTTACAAAAGTTCCAACATATCTTCCTCCACCATTTTCTCTTCCTCTGCCATTCTCACCATTGAAGCTTCCTTAATGTTTCATGAGCCTCAGATATCCGAAGAAATTAGGTCGTGTTAGGAAAAAAATTCTTACCATGTTCTAGATAAAACAATTCCTTAACTGGCTGCTATGAAGATTCCTTCCCGTAGGTAATGTTGCTTTAACTTCGTATATCAACCTCCTCTTCTTCTCAGATGATACCGCAATGTTTTCTGTAACCCCGCCGACACCGCCAGCGCTGAGGAAGGGCCAACTTCTCGATCTTGCACCGTGCAAAAGAGTCCAAAGCCGGTTACATTATCTTTCGCACACGTTCAGCATTGGATCTTCTCACTATCCCTGCTTCTCTATCAACAGCCGAACCGTTCATCCGTATTAGCATATTTTTTCAATCTCTGGAATTCTATGGATGTATGGTGCTGATTTATTTTCTTATTCTTTTTAATTATTAAATAAGTTTTAACATCGGGCTATAAGGTGCCCCAACAAAACCTTCTCTAACCGAAACGGCCTTCACATTCCGCCCATCCTGTATAGTTACGTATAAAACAAAGACTTAATCGTACTTGATCTGGTGCTGAGCCTTCTTCTTTGCATTAAGCAAAACAATTATATCGAGTTAATTATCGTCTCCAAGTATTCTAATGCGAAGAGTCTCATGGGGACACTCCACAATTTGAATGAAATAATCACATCCATATATCTCGACTTTTTGCAGATTTATGGAGAACACCAACTCACCAATTTTTGCTGTATTGTTTTGAGATTGCAGTTTTTCTGATTACTGTCAGTTCCTGAGGAGAAACTCCTATCAACAAGGTATTACAGTGTATAAAAATATCATGAACCATTATAAAGAACTGGGAGAATCCGTATAGAATCATGTGCAATGGATGAATGCGATACTGCATCCCAGATTTCCACATCAAGATTTTTGCATAGAAGTGAAATTTTTCGATCGGTAATATATCATGAGGTGATGATGAGGAATACTGAACACTTTCTATTTTCTATAATCTCACAATTCTGATCATCGATTTTGTTTGTTATGTAGACAAAGTCACATCCATGCAGGAGGTCGTCTGTGGCAAACAGACAAGAATACTAGAATCATACTGATATTCACCGGTATTAAAGCCCATTATAAAAGATATCATATCCCATACAAGCTCACCCTCTCATGAAAAAGCATTCCCATAAGGGAGGCCGAGAAGCACGGATCAAAAGATGAAGAAGTCTAAGCAGATGTATTTAATTTCATGGTAGTTTTGTGATTTTCAAGTAGCTCTCCATGGATTAGGGGAGTGAGGGCTTGATCGTGTTGAAAATGAACATCTCATTGATATCTTGAGGAAGTAATTAAAAGAATATCTTGATTGTATAGACAAGACCGTTTCTCCGAAAACAGATCATAGTTTCATGAAAGTACCAGGATTATTTCGTGTGCTGTTGGGACATGAAAGAGAGGGCACTGCGAAGATTAGATTCCATAACCCCACCAGGTCCAAGCTATTCAACAATTTGCCCCCATGGACAAAAATTCAAGGAGAGAGGACCATTTGTCAAACTTGTAGGTTTTGATTTAGAAACTTCGTCGACCAATGACAACAACCAGCCTATATGCTGCTTAATGTAAACATTTGGGGTTACAGGAACTTCCATTCTTGGTTCTCAGGATTCAAAAATGAAATTCGGTCGATGGTGAAAATGAGCAAATTTATGTGCCTGGGAGCAAGAAATAGGCATACACTGGCAGCTTGGGAATTCGAATTACGCCGCATTTAAGGAACGAACTAGCAATCAATTTTTTAACTCGTTTAGTGAAAGAGTGAAAACTTCTAGTTTTTGCGTAGTTCATACACTTAGGTAACACCGTTTTTATAAGAGCATTTGGAATGCACGCGTAATACAGAATGCGATAATTCTAGGAGGGCTTGACCGTAATTTTCTTGACAGGATAAAGGTCGTTAGACTGCAAAATTTCAATTCTGAATTTCTTCAAAAGAGGGTGTATTCTGTCACCGCGTATAAAATAATGGAAAGACGAATTTTGTTTTATTGGCAAAGTCAAACTAAAAAGTGTATTTTTAACAATGACGCTTATGCAATGGAGGTGAGTCGTTATGGGGAAGATGGTTTATGGTTTTTTCCCACCGCTTTTAGAGGTGGTTTTGGGGCTAACTAGTGAATTGATACATCATGATGCGTACAACACATCATTCAAAAACCATTTTCTTTACTTTGCCGTTAACTTTCTGATGAAGGCCGAATCATGCATTTCCGTTGATTCAAGTGCATCGATCCAAATCGCATTTACCTGATATGAGTCAATGAAATAATAAAGTGTCACTAGAAATTAACCAATAATTAATCACTTTGAGGTGTTTGATTGAAGCGATAATATTAATTAACCATATGGATTAATTAATCCTCGTAGGCGCAACAAGTTCTGAAAAACGCGCGACGGATTATTTCAAAGTTTGATTTTAATAAAACTCAACATTTTTTCGCTTAAACATACATACATACAAGTCAAATCCTTCATATATTTTTGTCGAGTACAGATAATTAAATCAATGTGATTTATTTACCACAGAGGGGCGTAGCTTTAATATTTAAAGTTATTTAGCTTTCATGATATGATATTGTATTCGTTTGAAAAAGTGGAATAAATATTTTTAAATAAAAAAAAAAACAATATAATATGGTTTTGGGAATATTATATGAAAAGGAGTTATACAGATAGTGTTTACTTTCATAGGAGTTAATATATAAATTAGTTAATATGACAAGGATTACTGCAATCTCAAAAATACTAAAATATAACCAAGAAAGTAGAAGGATCTTCAGTGCTGAATAAAAGGGCTTTATTGCAGTTTCATCACTTAAGATTGTGTAATTAAAAGTGATTTCCTGAGTATTTTTCATGAAATATTTGATAGATTTTCCTGCGCAAAATATGATTTTACCAGGGAAAGATTTTTGAGAGGTGAATGAAGGTGATATGATGATTTCGAAGTACTTATATGCTTAATTCATTGGGCCGAGGGTCCCGTCCCTCCAAAAGCTTGAAATGTCTTCAGCCCTTTAATCTCCAAATACCTTAAAAGCAGTAACTAGTAAAATGTTTTGCAGCCTGAGAAAGAATAATTTGACTTTGTTTCACCTGTGAACTTTTCCAATGGTATCTGCCTTTGCATATGTATTAGCAAATTGAACTCATTTAGAACATCATTCACCACATGTGTTCTGTAAACATCACCTTCTACTCCCACTCGCTTTTACTCTACCATTTTCTTCTTTATTAGGGGCAAAGAATTGGACTGCAAACCTTTCAATCTTATTTTTATCGTTACATATGGAAATCTACTTGTTCAACCTTATTACATCCAAGGGCTCAGATGTTAAACTGCTAGAGCTCCTTTTGTTTAACTCACCGATTCACTATCCGTCAAGATTAAATTTGTTTGGTCATATTTTTTTATTCTCTATCTTCACAATGATGAAATGAAAATGAATAACCAAGCCAACAAGTTGACTCTTCATAAATTGTGGCAAAGCTTTCCTAATGTTTAAAATAATAATCACCTCTTTATTACAAAAATGAAGTATGGTAGTAATATTTAGACTAAAAGTGTGTTTTCCTGTCTAGTTTTTGTTCGTATTCATTTATTTCACTTTTTTGGACCATTTTAGTTCTTTTTTACCTTTGATTTTTCTTTAGGGTACTCCTCTTTAAATTTTTTATACTGATTTTTGATTTTTTGAAAAACAGAACACCTTGCAAGAAGAAAAGGTTTGACATATTGCATAGCTCAACAAGTTTGTAATCATGAAAATGACAATTTGTCATATAGATCAAATAATTGCAACATGGATACACATAGATGGAGCAATATTTTGACTTTACAACGTGAAAAACACACAAAAGGTAACATTTGTAACTTTTAGCATTTAGAATAAAAATACATTTGTATGGTATCGATAGCTTTATTCTTTAAAAATCAATACTTTATTAATTTTTATGTATGAAATGATAGCACATTATGAGGATACAAAAGAAAATACCTTTGCAAGCCAATTGATAAATCCTAAACAAAAGGTTTTAGTGTGTAAATACATTGAGGAAATTCAAAAAATTGAAAGCCGCCGTTGCTGAAAAAGCTCCTGTGATCACTATGCCGCCTAAAGAGAAACTAGCAAAGCTTAAGCTGGTTACAGATACCTCATGCCAGGGACTTGGTAAAATGATGTGGGAAAATGTTTACAATCTACTAGAAAAAGAAAACCTGGGGTGTTTAGCTTAAGGCTTTCCTGCTCTCATGGAAGTTTCGAATGGGGGACTGACTGGGAAATCTCTCGCGCATTAGCAAACTCATTTCGCATCCCAGTTGCACGAAAACATTTTCCCACATATTATGATGTTATTAGATGGTGATTGATAATGTGGCTATTAAAGACAGAATCGTTGTTTCAGATTCGAGCAATCTTCGATCATTCGTAATTTAAGACATCAAAGCGATGTACCACCTTCCAAACCTACGCAAGATTTGTATAATAAAGATTTTATCAAAGAATTTGTCGCGAATAAAGAAAATCAATCGACCCACCAGAGAATGGAGTAGGCTTCTAAAAGCACGTACACGGTGGCATCGTGTATGTACTGGTGGGAGTCTCTCTTGCCTCCATATTGTTATGCCGCAACTATGATGTGTAGATTGTTTGGTAATGATAACTCGGCTAGGTTTTCCATTCAAATGGTTTCGTTGATACATGCTACTATTAAATCTAAGATAATGGATTGGGTTGTTATTTTGTTTGATAAGATAGCAAATAGAGTTCTAGAGTACAGGAAAGACAAAAATTCAGGAAATTCCACTCCTTTCTACTTTTGTGCTTACATCCTAGATGCCCTCTATTTCAATTCGGAATTTCCCTTATTAGGATGGAAATTGACTCCTAAAGAACCTGTCCCAATTCATATATATCATAAATTCTTATGGAAGGGACACTTCAGAAGTCATTTTTAAAGAGTCTATCATGGTTTTCTTATTCCAATTTACCAAATCATTTTTGGCCGATTCCCTCCTAGACTTTTTGATAAAGCTAGAGTTGATTTGTCCTCTATTGGAGATTGGTTCGGGGAGGAAAATTTTACATATGTCAGAATTTTTGGAAGTATTGTAGAGCCACACATCCTTCCTTTGTATGTTCCAGACAAACTGTTAGCACAGGAAATTTATTATCAGCTGACAGTAGAAGGTCTGTCTAGAAATTTAAAGAACAACAAAAAACTTATGTGGCCTACTTTTCCTTTCAAATGTGGTGACTATACTCTCAGTAATTTTGTCCATGCTAAAAAAGAAGTTGTTAAGTTAACCGATCTTAAACTTTCAACAATTCCTGGAAGGAAATATGATCCCAGGAAGGTGGCATATTATTTTACTACCTCTGTTTCAATTGCTCGGTTCGAACATGAACCAAATGTCTTTGATGATTTATTTGTTTTTGTAGATATAATGTCCCAAGTTTTTGATTTTTCCAAGTCCAAACTTCAGGCCGAAGAAATAAATAAATTTTTATTATTTAGAAGTTAGAGGTTGCTCAGATTTCCTCTGGATCAGTTGAGGATTTCTACACATGAATGTGAACCACAACAGAAAGATACAGGAAGTACATCTGGCAAAGAAGTAACATGAACTAATCCTTTTTTGGAGAAGAAAGATGATAGCAGCAAAGCCGACACTGGAAAGACAGAAACTGCTGCTAGAATTGATGTACAATAGTCTTCGGCCCAAGCAAGAAAATAAAGCACAGGTATTTATGCCCATGTGCATATTGAAAAAGGAGGCACAGACAATAAAAATACTGAACAGGCACCTAAAAGTGATATAAACAATAGTGCAAATTCCCAACTTGGAGAACAAGAAGCTGCTAAAATTATTGTTTCTCTTCATTTGCTGAGCCAATATTAACAATTTGGCCAGCAAAGAGGACAACAAAACACTCCCCAAGAATAAATCCCTCCTTTGGATATATTTTACAGTCCCAAACATAGGGCTGCGGTGAGAAAACAAAGGAAAAGGAGGAGAACTGATCAAGATGCACTTTTGGCATCACAGGGGGAATTCATGAATATTTTTTATAAGAATGCTGAGGTGAATCCATCTGAGGATCTCACCAAATTGTCTCAGTATGCAGGTGCCTATAGTGCTGCTACTATAGATAAATCCTCTGAAGTTACACAGTTGATGAAGAAAAACGATGTGCAAATAGCCATGTTTGAGGAACAAGTTGCAGAAAACCAAAAAAAGATCATTCAATTAGAACAACAATTACAGGATGAAGAGCTCAAATCTAAAAAATTAGAAGAGCAGCTGGCTGTTGAAAAAGAGAAGATTGATCAGCAGACCCTAGAAAAGCAACAACAACTAAATCAAGAAATAGAAAAATGACAAGTTCTTCTACAAAAAGAGCAGAATTTGAAGATTGAACAAGAAAATATGTTTCAATCTAAATTAGACAAGTTCAAGAATTATCCCAGACTGGATCAATTCAAAAATGAAGCCTTGGAGACAAACAAATTATTGTCTCAACAATTAAATGAATTTTGTCTAAAGATTGCAGAAGAAGAATCTCTATGTGAGTTAACATCTTCCTTGATAGATGAAGGAGTCACTCTTAAAATTGAATTTGATGAAGCTGAAGAAAAGATCTCTGAATTTCTTTTATGGCAAGACTCAGAATCAGGGATAAAAGTAGATCTTCCCAAGATTATGGAGAGACATAAAAAGATTATTTTTGTAGAATGGGAACATCGCTTGATCAAAGAAGAAAGGGCCACATCCAGAGCTAAAGGAATAATGAACAATGTAACACAGATGGTGAATGATAACTTATATGCAATCAATTTAATTGCAGATTGTAGTCCTAGCCAATTACCTAGAGTAAAAGAAATTGATCATAGATGGAAACAAGAGATAATTAATAAAAATTAGCAAATTGGCCAATTACAAGGAATATCATGGGATACAATGTGGACTTATCTCATCAAGCCACATAGTCAACAAGCAGGAATTAAATTTCTCTCAAATGCCATTGATTGCATCATTCCCGAATTCTCCGATGCCACATATACAGGGCGGTTGCATTGAAAGCTTAGTCACCCTGAAGAAGTGAAGGAAATGCTTAAAATGTGCCATCTTCGCACATCTATCGCAACATATGATCAATGAGTCGGTTTTCATCAAGATCACATTTCTATCTTAGATATTTTTTAATTTAGATAGATTGTAGGAATAGTTTTAGTTATTTTTTGTTAAGTACCTATTTAAACCCCTTTCATGCATTTAGAAAGGGGTCCTGAATTTGTAATATTTTGACTTGGAGATTACATTTCTGTACTCCATTGACTCCTATATTTTTATAAAGGATCACATCTGGTGATTCCGTGCGAAGTTATCTTTAAGAATTGCATTTTTGTATCTTGGAGTTGATTTTACATTGAAGTTGCTGGATTTGGATATCGGATTGCATTGGAAAGTATCGAGATGGATATGGTATTTCTATCTATTCACTGTTAGTTTCTTATGTTATGTGATATTCTCTTTTAAAATTGCTATCGTTTATATGTATTTTCTTTACAATATTTCTTTATACATATCATTTCTGAGTGTATAGAAATATTTATCTTTTACAATATATGCAAACGATATATAATGATGAATGCAATATGTTATTATAACTCTGTTTAATTTCTTAAACAAAGTTATCTTTATTTGTTACTGCATATTTCAATTAAGCTATAATACATTTCTATGGTTATTGTTCAATTGAAACAATTTAAAGTTGTATTCACATTTGATGCCCGGGTTAGTTTTAGAATTATTTTATCAGTATTTAAATTAGATTAGATAGTTTAATTTCAGTCATTTAGTCCCATTTGCCCTCCATCCAATCATTCCATTACCAACCCATTTAAATTACTAGGAAACTGGTCCTATAAATCCAGTCGGAGCCACCACACCAAATGGAAAAGGAGCTGTCCTAATGTCCCGACCAGGTGGTTATCCCCCAATGTTTGAAGCAGCGATTATCGAGGCTTCAAAATTTTTGGCGCTAGAAGGAGGGCCAAAGCTATGAATGGCAGATAAATCCAAATCCAAAAGCCATTCTAAGAGCAGATCACCCTCATCACCTTGAATTTATTCCACATCTCAAATCACAAGAGAAGAAATTGATAAAAGTATTCAAACACCCACTACCAAAGTCTCAAATCAATAAGATAATCCAACTCCTGAATCCCCTGAAGTCGAAGCTTTAGTTCAAAAACTTCAAGGATTATTGTTATCATTAGAAGAATCAGAATTATTTGAAGGTAGTGTCACCTCGTAGTTTGTTTCTTCTAGACCTCTCACTAGGTCACAGAGTGAAAAACTTGGAATTTCCCCCAAAAAATTTCATATACCTAATAGAGTCAAGACAAGAAAAACTCCATCGGAAGCATAAAGTGGTACTAGTTCTTCATCGCATATTCAATCATCTATTTCCCAAGCTCCAAATCAGAAAAGTGCAGTGGTCTAAATTACATCTACTCAAACTACAATTGTTCAAACATCGATTGTCTCTTCTAGTACTTCAACTGTTACTACTCATACACTAGTTATCACTTCTAGTTCTTCTACCATTGTCACAACAATGGCACAAAGACCATGGACTAGACTAGGAGCTGTAAATATGGCTGCACCTTCGCATGATCTTCCTGATCATCCTAAAAAATGGTTGCCAAAGTTTAGTCCAGATACTGGTATACAAGCAGAAGAACATATCAATAACTTTATTCTTGCTATAAATTTAAATCAAGTAGTGCATGAAGATGTTGTAGTCAGGTTATTTCCCTATACCTTGCAAGGAACATCAGGATCATCGTACTTTTCCTTACCTTCTGATTCTATCACAAATTGGGATATGTTTGAAGAGCAATTTTTAACTAAATATGGAGATGATAGATCAATTGCTACCCTAATCAACGATCTATCCAATTTAAAGACTCAACCCAAGGAACCCATTAAAGATTTTAACTCTCGATTTAATAAACTCTTGAACAAGATCCCTACAACATCTAAACCTAGTGAATAGGTTAGAAGTGAATGGTACATTAATGCTTTACCCTCAAACATAGAAATTTTTGTAAATAGAGTTGCAAAACCGACTTTAGCTGAGAATATGAAAGAAGTTATTTCAGTTGAAAAACGAATGATTGCTCTAGATAAGAAAAATGCTATTGAGGAAATAAAATCAAAGAAAGTCACTTTTAAAGATGATTCCAAGAAAAAGACACCAAGAGATCCATATGACATGGAAGGTTTACAGAAAGTCCTTAAAACCATGTCTAATGAGATGGTTGAGATCAAAAATCAAGTGGCAGAGACTTCTACAAAGAGACCATTTAGAAATTTCAAGAGAAATCAAGCTGAATCAAAACCTCCCAATGCAATATCCAATGCAAAATCAGAAGATGAAGAAGAAGAAGAAAATCCTCTTATATCAGATGAAGAAGATGAAAGAGAAGAAATAGTTGAACTAAATGGAATGTGGGATTTCATTCTCCCTAATTTAGATAGTGAAATGGAACAAGAGGCTATGCTTGTGAGTACAAGGAGAAAATCTACATCGGAACCTGTTCAAAATGTTCCAGAGAAGAAAACTACAACTCCGAGTACTAAAGACAAAACCCCTGCAAAGAGAGCTTCTCCCTTACCCACTCAGAATCAGCCATCATCTCTCAATCCTCCCACATCATCATCTAAGACTCTGGTGGTATCAGATACGATGGATTATAATATTATTGAGGACATGAAAAAGACTAGAGAAAACATCTCATTACATGAACTTAGAAAACTTAAACATCAACAAAAGCTGCTATTAAAAGAGTTAAATGCTACACCTATTGCTCCTCTACCAAGTGGTGTAGTAGCTAAATCAGCTAAAGGGACTGGTAAGCCACCAGATAAATTAGATGCAACCGACACTGTTCTTATTGGAGAAAGATCAAATTCTTAGACACCTCCATTTCTGTTGACTTATGAAATCTACAATAAGAATTTGCATAATTGTTTAATTGATTCTGGAGCATCCTCTAATATAATGCCTTCTTCAGTCTGTGCTAAATTGAATATTGAACCATATAAGTCTATTGTTCATATTGTACAATTGGATCGCTCTAAATTTCAAGTTATTGGAGAAATAAATTCAGTTGACATCAGACTAACTTCCGATCCCAGGATTGTCCAAAGAATTGATATTCTAATCGTAGATATTCCTGAATTCTATGGGTTAGTCTTAAACAGACACTAGTCTGTGAAACTTAATGGTTATATCTCAACCGATTTTTCACATATGTGGCTTCCCTACAAAGGGAAACCAAATCAAATCAAAATCAAGCGAGAAAAACATATGACGCACACTGTAACTGCCTTTGAACAACCAAACAAACCTGTAGCTTTCAACAATAATATTCTTGGAGGTCATTCTGCTGAGTCATTTCAAATTTTACTGCACCACAATCACCTTT